>JAJJMF010026001.1:0-30879 GCA_022058775.1 Vitis hybrid cultivar
CCAAGCTGCAGTTAATCCTCCCGGTGGTGTTTGGGGTGAAGAAAAAGTCGCCGGTAATGGTAAGAAGATGTTAGCTGGAACGTCCGTAATGGCCCACAACTATCCTGAAGGGTACCGACTGTTCATGACATGCAACGCGGTGTCCTTCGTTGCTTCACTAAGCATAGTGTTTCTGGTTGTGAGTGGGGTACCTTTCGTGAAGAGAGGGATCTTGATGTGGCTTCTAATGATTATTATGTGGATAACATTAACATTCATGGCTCTCACCTACATGTTTTCTATACTGGCCATTGCACCCACAAATGATGACACCGAAGCCATGTCACCCACAATAGCCATGTCACCCACAAATAATGACACCGAAGCCATGTCACTGGGACACAAGGTGCCTCGTATCACTTCCGTGGTTCGGGTTTCATTGGAGGTGTGGTTAGTTCTGCTTGCCTTTGTTGCGTTGGTTCACATTATCCGCTTCCTCATATGGTACGTGCGGAAAGTAGTACGGTGTGTGCGGAAAGTGGGAAAAGCTATCATATATTGCTTCAGGATCAGGTAAGCAGCAAGCAATTGTTGTGAATAAGGGGCCCATTATTTACCGGTTTGTGTGTTGTTTCGTGTCTGTGTGTCCTGTCCCCTATACACTGTGCGATGTCTCTTAATTATTGTTTGAAGGATATTTAGATTTTATAAGCTGAGAGAGGACCCAAAAAAAAAAAAAAATTATATTCCTCCCAACAAATAGTTTGTATGAAAGATTAATGCTACCCAATCTGACCTCCTTTTCGTGTGTGTTGAATTCTTTTCTTACTGTTAGAAATACTGAACAATTGTATTGTATTTCATCGGAGAAAGAATATACATCAGTGCCTTTATATAGGAGGCATATGTGTGCGGTACAAGTAACCTAACTGGGCCTAAAGCCCATAACATAATATACCCATAATATACATTAACAACCCCCCTCAAACTCAAGGTGGATGTGAGACCAACTTGAGGTTGTCAATTAAATCACGAGTGCGTCTTGTAGGAAGTGACTTGGTGAAGATATCTGCAAGCTGATCTTTGGAGGAGACGAAGAAAAGCTTAAGAGCACCATGGACAAGATGATAACGGATAAAATGACAATCAATCTCGATGTGTTTAGTCCGTTCATGAAAGACATCATTGTGAGCAATATGAATGGCACTCTGGTTGTCACAATAAAGGGGAGTAGCAGAGGAGGTGGACACACCCAAATCCTTAAGAAGCCATCTTAGCCAAAGGAGCTCAGATGTGGTATCAGCAAGGGCACGATATTTTGCTTCAGTACTGGAGCGGGCCACAAAAGTTTGTTTCTTACTTCTCCAAGAAATCAAAGAAGAACCAAGAAGGAAGCAGTAACCTGTAGTGGACCTGCGATCAGTAGGATCTCCTGCCCAATCAGCATCAGAGAATGCACGGAGTACAAGAGGAGATTGAGCTGAGTAGAAAAGGCCATGAAAAATGGTACCCTTCAGGTATCGAAGAATGCGCAGAACAGCAGCATAGTGAGTTGATCGTGGAGCAGACAAATACTGGCTCACCTGATGAACAACATAGGAGATGTCTGGACGAGTAACTGTGAGATAAACTAAGCTGCCAACCAATCGTCTGTAAAGAGAAGGATTGGACAATGGTTTCCCTCCTGAAGGTGTCAGATGCGCATTAAGTTTGACTGGAGTGTCAACATTCTTACTGTCAGTGAGTCCGGCTTGAGACAGCAGATCAGAAGCATACTTGGCTTGAGTAATATAAAGACCATCTGTGGAATGAGTAATTTCAAGACCCAGGAAATAGCTGAGATGTCCAAGATCTTTCATCTCAAACTGCTGACTGAGAAAATCCTTGAGTTCTTGAATGCCTCTAAGGTCATTACCAGTTATGATCATATCATCCACATATAGAAGAAGCAAAATAGTGCCTTTATCAGTACGACGAAGAAATAAGGCAGAATCATACGGACTGGCAGTGTAACCCAAGCGAAAAATAGTGGAGCTGAACTTGGCAAACCAAGCTCGTGGGGCTTGTTTAAGACCATAAAGTGCACGTCGAAGATGACAAACCTTGTTTGATTCAACAGAGAGACCAGGAGGAGGTTGCATATAGACTGCTTCACTCAGATCCCCATTAAGGAAGGCATTTTTAACATCCATCTGAAAAAGGTCCCATTGACGAGCAGCAGCAACAGCTAAGAGAGCACGAACAGATGAGATACGAGCAACTGGAGCAAAAGTCTCTTCATAATCAATCCCATATTCCTGTGTAAAGCCTTTGGCAACAAGACGAGCCTTGTAGCGCTCAACGGATCCATCAGAGCGAGTCTTGATCTTATAGATCCACTTACAACCAACCACAGACTGTCCAGGAGGGAGAGGAACCAGGTCCCAAGTATGGTTTTTGGTTAATGCATCAAGTTCCTCTTTCATAGCAATCTGCCATAAAGGGTCAGTAGAGGCCTCACGATAGGTTTGAGGCTCGTGAAGTGTAGCAAGGGCAGTGTAACAATGATAGTCAAGTAGGTGTGGAGGAATGGATCTTACCCGGGTTGAGTGGCGAGGTAGAATGTCTTGTGGAGGATCTTCAGGCAGAGTAGGAGTAGGGGACCCAGTCTCAAAGTGGGGTAGCTCGTCATCAATCTGTTCATCTGCAACCTGTCTAGGAGAAGCATCAAAATATCTGGAGAGAAGTCCAAAGGAGGATCAAAAGTATTTGTAGAAGGAACAAGAGACTCATCTGGAAAGATTTCTAAAACAGAGGAGTTAGTCAAGGAAGAACGAAAGTGAGAGAGTTCAACAAACAATCGATGTTCCCAAAAGACAACATTACGAGAAACACGAAGACGATGAGAGACAGGATCATAACACCTATACCCCTTTTGAGTTTCACCATAACCAAGGAAACAACAGAGTCTAGAGCGAGGCTCAAGTTTGTTGTGCTCATGAGACTGAAGAAGAACAAAACAAGCAGATCCAAATGAGCGAAGGTGATGATAGACAGGGGGTGACCCAAAGAGACGCTCATACGGAGTCTGATTATGGATGACAACACTTGGAATATGGTTAATTGCATGAACAGCATGAAGAGCCGCTTCACCCCAAAATGGGGCAGGAATTTTGGCAGAAAGAAGCAGAGCACGAACAGTGTCAAGAATATGACGAAGTTTTCTTTCGGCTCGACCATTTTGCTGAGAGGTACCTGGACAAGTTAGATGATGTACAGTGCCATAGGAATGTAACAGAGCTTGAAACGCATGTTGAGTATATTCAAGAGCATTATCAGATCGAAAAGTTTTGATACGTTTGGAGAATTGTGTTTCAATCATTTTTGCAAAATTGCTATATATTGATAAAATTTCGGAATGAGATTTCATAGGGAAAATCCAACTATAACGAGAATAATCATCAATAAAAACAACAAAGTATCGAGATCCACCAATACTAGCAACAGGAGAAGGTCCCCAAACATCAGAATGAATTAACTCAAAAATACTATTAGAAATGGATTCACTGTTATTAAAAGGCAAAGCTGGCTGTTTTCCTAACTGACAAGAAGTACAATAAAAAATGTCTTTAGACACAGAACCCAACAGACCCCTAGACACTAACTGTTGTACCCGAGAAGATGATGCATGACCAAGACGAGAATGCCAAAGTGCAAGAAAAGGTAAGGAAGAAACTGCAGCAGCTGCAGTAGCAATAGAAACAGGAGCAACAGGTGGAAGATGAAGATTGCTCACAGGAAACATATGCCCAACTCTAGGACCGGTCCCAAGCTCTTGCCCCGTCCTCGGATCCTGCACAATACACCCAGAATAGTAAAAAATAAGGCGATAACCTAGTTCAACTAATTGTCCCACAGAGCACAAATTATAGGATAGGTCAGGAACATGGAAGACTCCAGGAACAGAAAGATTAGAGGTTGAAACAAAACCTAGACTATTCCCATGCATGGTGGAACCATCAGCTATATGAATATTTAGAGGATGTGGTGCAGGGTCAAGTTTGGAGAATAGGGATGAGTGAGGTGTCATGTGATTGCAGCAGGCAGAATCAAAAAGCCAAGTTTGAGACTTACCAGGTAGAACAGATAAGGCAGTGGAAAGAGATGCATTACCAGCCATACGAACAGCCTGAGCTATGATCTCCTGTAGTTCAGTGGAGGAGAGGTTGATAGTAGATCCAGAAGACTTGGACTCAACTGAGGTGGAAGCCATTGGCGGAGTAGGCTCAATATTAGCAACAGCAACAGTAGATTTGTTACGACGGTAACAAGTCTCAATGGTGTGGCCAGGACGCTTGCAATAGTTGCAGAACTTTTTGTTGGTCTGCTTGCGACGATTGCTAGAGCCATAAGAATCACCTGATTGCTGGGGTTGTTGCTCTATGAGTGGAGTAGATGGAGTAATAGCCAAAACATTGAACTTATTCTGGGCTTGAAGGGTTGCAAGACGAGCTTCTTCTCTAACCAACTCATTTACAGTAGTATCAAGAGAGGGAGCAGGACTGCGATTGAGTAGCTGACCACGAATGGGCTCAAAGTCCTTGTGAAGTGACATCAAGAATTCATAGAGGTGAAATTCATCTCTAATGGAAGCATATTGCTGAGCATCTTTTGAGCATGTCCAAGTTAGATCAGAAAGGTCAATTTGGTCCCAAATAAAGCGAAGCTGATCATAATAGTCATTGATGGATTGCCCTGGTTCTTGCCTGAGTTGATGTAATTCAACCACTAACTGATATTTCAGGGATCCATGAGTAGTGGAGTACCTTTTGGCCAACATATCCCATGCAGATTTTGCATCATCAAAGCTGCCCATCAGATTGGAAATAAAGGGAATGGAAGTGTTCCGAATCCATGTGAGGATCATTTGGTTATGACTATCCCATTCAATCATGCGATTGAGAAAAACAGCATCTCCTTCACTTGTTCCCTTGACAGGAATAGTCATTACACCAGTACAATAATGCCAGAGCATGCGACCCTTAAGAAAACTGCGCATAGCTTGAGACCAAGATAAGTAATTTTTATTTCCCTCAAATACAGTATTGATGGGGTGAGAAAGAAAAATATCCTTTTTATCCATTTAGAGACACAATATGCAAAAACAGACTGCAAAAGTGAAATCTACACGAAAAACTGGGTAAGGAGAACCTGGTCAACCCTAGAAAAGTCAACGGTCAACACTGGTAAAAGTCAACGGTCAACGCTGGTCCACGTGTGGTCAACGGTCAAAGTCAACGGTCAAACGATTGCAAAGTCAACGGTCAACGCGGATCAACAGTCAACATTAGTCAACGGATGACGTGGAGATGATGTCAGCTAGGGCTAACGTGGCACTGATGCATCAGCAGTGATGACGTAGCTAGGGCTGACGTGGCGCTAACGTGGCAGAGAGAATGACGTATGGGCTCCGATGGCGACGAGGTTTCCACGAATGTGTAGATCGGCGCTGGACGATCTCAGTGGTATCGTCAAAATTGAAATCGGAGCAATATTCGCAGCGGTGATGCGAAAAACAGTGATCTTGTGTGGTGTGAAACTCCTTAAGGACGGTGGCTGCAGGTCCGGAACCCAAGGACGACGCCTGGATGACGTCGGAGGTTCAACGGCAAAAGGCTGCGGCGGCAGTTGTGATTGGCGAAAGCGTTAAAAAGAAAGGAAGTCATACTAATGAAGACAGACTGCTAAGAAAGGGTCAGAGCAGTGGCTCTGATACCATGTTAGAAATACTGAACAATTGTATTGTATTTCATCGGAGAAAGAATATACATCAGTGCCTTTATATAGGAGGCATATGTGTGCGGTACAAGTAACCTAACTGGGCCTAAAGCCCATAACATAATATACCCATATAATATACCCATAATATACATTAACACTTACCTTGAGAAAGGACTTCCAATTTGTTGTACTTTAAAATATTCATACATTCTTAAATATTTTTTCAACTAAATATAATGATGGAAATGTGTGTGTACACATAAGATCCAACGACTGGGATACCCTATTATGTAGCAGTACTATAATTTTTCCCGAGAGAGGGAGAGATTCAAATTCATCTATATGTGAAAATATAAAGAATATAAATTGCTTTTTCAACCTATAAAAGAAGCAAATTATATGCATAGGCTGTGAGTGCCAGTGAGCTATTTTTTAAGAGACTGATTGAAAGAGCTATTTTATGAAAGAATATAAATAATTTTTATATTTTATTTTAAATTCATTTTATTTATTTAAAGTTTTTACATAAAAATCAAATAACTTCAAATATATCAATTTTTAAATTTTTTTTTAATTATATTTCATTTTTTATTTTATATTTTTCATGGAAGCCAAACATGAGAACTTTTCGTAGAAATCAAACATCATAAAATTATTTTATTTTTCTTCTTCTTGATATTTTTAAAAAATCAAACAAAGAGTATTTTTTTTTTCTACTTTTCCACTTTATCTTTTCCTTTTGTATTTATTTCAAATTTTTTAAAACCAAACTTAAGTATGTTTAAATGATACGTTTCAACCTCATCACATATGAATGCTTGTTTCTCCATGTCCGCAGCCCGGTATACAATTGGAAGAGTACTTTAAAAACTGAAAATTTTAAAGAAATGTCTTACCATGTATGTAAACTTGGGAAAGACTATTAAGAAAGAACATCATTCCTTCTAGATATTTTCTTTGGATTAAAGGTGGGACCAAGACAACAAGGGTCGTATGATCATTTCGATTTTTGAAGTAATCCATATCGTTGACTTTTGGATTCGAGAAGGGTGGGTCGTGCCACGTATATGGGTACTAAGTTTAATTAAATTGATGACGTCTTGATTGTAAGTCTAGGTTATATGTGAAATATATAAAAAATTAAAGAAATATGAGAACTAAGCCGGATTATTTCCTCTTCCTTTTCTATTTCGAAAACATGATTGACGGCTCAAGTTAGGAAAGGGAGCAAAAGCAAAATGGGCTTTGGGTGTTTCTCTCCTGAGCCCAAGGCCCATTTTGTTTAGATAAAATTCTGGATTTATCCATATTTTGAAGTCATAATCATGTCTGTCGGAATTGGATTTTATTTAATCTGGAATTAAAATTCTAGTACAAAACAACAATAGAAACATACAAACAAACATTATAATTGTTATGGTCATGTTCCTAATTAATGCCTTTTCCTTCCTTCTACATTAGAGCTGGTCCCAATTCACTCTCCCATTCGAAGCTGAAGAAGGAGACCTCAGCTTCTCAAACCAACCCCAATACTCCGGATTAAACTGCGCCGGAGAAGACAACCCACTAGGCCTAGGCGTGAAAGGGCCCGCCGTGCCTCTCCAAAATGCCAAGCACTTCATCTGCACATCTCCCAACTTCCCATCATTGATCGCCTCATAAACCTTCTCTATATCCTCTCCGGGACTCACCTTGTTTTCACCACTAAGGAGCTTCGTTCCCACTTCTTTCCTCACAAATCCGTATATGGGGCAAGTCCTGCATTTCTTGATTCTGTTTGGTATTGGGAAATCTCCATTATCAAACCTTTCTCTTGCTTTTGATATCTCCTCAATCAGTCTCTCCTTCAGCTCCTCTTGAAATATGGGGATGCGCTTGAAAATGGAATAGCTTGCAGAGTCGGTGGATTTGGGGTATTTGAGAGCTCTTTCAACTAGTACATCTCGGAGTTGAGGCAAAAAAGTGTATGAAAGGTTAGTGGGATCGTCGATATAGGAGAAGACTGGCAAGTTTTCGACGACCTGCTGGAGTTCTTTCTCGCAGAAACGAGATTCTAGCAGCGTCCCATCTTCATCTGTGTAAAGGGTTTTTCTTGCTACTTGGGTGATGAGATGTTTCACTACTTCCCTCATGTTTTCTTCTAGGTGTCTCAGGTCAACTGCCTGGCAAAGTGCTACCATGTAAGTTGCAGACATGAGCTTTAGGATCTCCACTGCTTCAGCACTCTTCCTTGCAGAAATTAATCCCAGAGAATTCACATCCTGATTGTGTTGTTCAGCGCTCTGCACGTGTGTTGTGACCGGGTTCGCCAGGTATTGAAGCTCGGAGCAGTAGGCATCCATGGCTATCTCAGCACCTTTGAAGCCATAGTCCAAGCTCGGGTTGGGGCCCCCACTCAAATTGGAAGGCAACCCATCATTATAATAGTCACAAACCAGCTCGGAGAATTGAGCAAACATGAGCTTCCCAATTGTTGCAATGGCAATCCGGAGATTGTCCATGGAAACACCAATAGGGGTCCCTTGGAAGTTCCCTCCATGAAGAGGAAGGTCCCGAGAGACATCGATCAAAGGGTTGTCATTGACAGAATTGATTTCCCTCTCAATTGCATGTGTTGCCATGCGAATGACCTCAATCTGAGGCCCCAGCCACTGGGGAGAAGTTCTGAGCGCATACCGGTCTTGTTTAGGCTTCATCAACACATCCTTCTCTTGACGAAGCTTTGCTGCTTTCATGTAGTCACTTTCATCAAGAAGAAACTCCATGATAGCAGCTGATTCAATCTGGCCAGGATGGTGTTTCAGCTCATGAGTCAGTGGATCCGTAAACTCAGGTTTGCCATTCATCACTTCACAGAACAAGGCAGACAGAACCTCCGCAAGGAGCCCTAAGATGTTGGCGTCAAAACAAACCGTTGCGGCCACCGCTGACCCAACAGCAGTCCCATTCACAAGAGCCAGACCTTCCTTCGCCTGCAGCTGAAAATGAGCTTCAATTCCAGCTCTCTTCAGAGCTTCCATGGCCGTGATTTCTTCCCCCTCAGGCGTCACAACCTTGGAATTATGCCTCCCAGTTAATACTCCAGCAATATAAGATAATGGCACAAGGTCCCCAGAAGCAGTGATGGTCCCCCTCAAAGGCAGTTTAGGGATCAAATTGAGGTTTATCAGCTTGGCCATGGCCTCAAGTATCTCCCACCGAATACCCGAATACCCTTGCATCAGAGTATTCGCTCGGACAAGCATAGCAGCCTTGGAAAAACTCGCCGGAAAAGTCTCCTTCCCGATCACTCCAGCGTTGAGAAACCGAATCAACTCGGTCTGAAGATCAGCGGTCTTGTTGGTCCGCCGATGGGAAGTGGCACCCGTGTCCGTGCCCCGAGAGATATTCTCAGCCACCCAATCAGCACTCCTCGTCACGCGGCCTCGGGCCGCCGCCTCATCGAGAGCGACCCTAACATGATCCCCACGTGCAACAGCAGTGACCTGGGCCACTGTGAGAGCCGTGCCCTGAATATCCACAGTTTGCGCATGTGCAAACTGCGACACCATGGCGCACACCTCATCAAAATGACCACACTGAAGGGCCTCAGCAGCCTTCTTCCAGTGCGGTGGAGCTAGTACGTGACGAGACTTCCCCAATATGCAGAAGGGGTTCTCTTCCTCTATAGGTGGAAGGAGAGTGGTGTTGGATTAAGGGTATGGAAACAAACACTAACCCAAACACTATAAGGAAAAAGGTATATGATGACATTTATAACGAGTTACCATAAACATAAGGTGTCACTACAATATAGCGTCACCTTCTTCACTGACATCATAGAGGGTACCAATTGATGACGTATTTAGAAGTGACACCAAAGTAGATAAATGGTGACCCATTCGAAAGTGACACCATATATTTCTAGTGATGATAGAGTGTCATATTAAATACATTATCTTTGAGTTATGATGTCATATTAAATGCATCACTTTTGAGTTATGGTGTCACATCATTGTAAATTATCGTGGAAGATATGATTAAATTTAGTTGTTGATTTTTGTAATGCTTATGAAATAATAAGATTAACCTGTTTATATTTGTCCATAAATATAATAATCATATTATATTTAACTCATTTTTCTATAATATTTTTAGAATAACTCATAATACATTGATCATCTAATAATATTTGTATATCAAATGTTCACAAAAGGATAGTACGTCCAACATATCAAACCCATCAAAACTAAAAAAGAAGAGTAAATACATACCAAAACATGATTTAGAAATGTTAAAGATCCCAAGATTCATGTATACCTCCATTTCGTAAGCATAAAATCGGCTAACTATAAAATGACATAAAAGTCCCATCTATCTCAGTTGCAATTAAAGTAACGTTTATGTCCTACAACGTATGACGTAAGAGTTGCATTTAAAAAACCCAAAATCTTGTTGTCTTCTTCTTTCTTTTTATTCTCCATTTCACCCTCCCAAGAGTGTATACTTGCATTTCATAATTTAATGAGTTTTTGAGGTTTTTATTGGAAAAAATAAACATGCATCGATGTTATCATAAATGAACAAATCTAAGAACCATTTTTTTTTTTCAAATAGAAACATTATTCAAAGAATAAGCAATACTATACAATACCTATGGAAAAATTCATGTAGTAGCTAAGGGACTCACCATGCATGGTGATCGTGATGCATCAACATGATTCATGATTAGTTGTAGCACAAAAGTAGCCCATTCTCCTCTAATTTCATCGAATTCTACTTGAGAATATGTTTTTTTTTATCACCAAACTGAAATCAAATAAGAAAATAACATTAAAATGCATAACATTTGGAAGCCTAAAACTATGTACAATTCATCAAATAAGTAATATCTTTGAAGCAATAATTGTAGGATAAAAAATTATCTCTTTAATGAATCTCATAACAAAGTAGCCACATTCGAACCCTCCTTCTTGTCTTGGACACTAATCGATCAATTATAAAATAACATTAGTACTCATATATATAAATGGTGCAAATGCATAAGCTAATGTGTAAAGAAAATTTTTTGGATGTCACCTGCACTAGTTGCTAAGATGGCTCCCTCTTAGATGTTTTCTTTGCAGATATTCGAAGAGCCCTATGTAAATAAGTTCAATGGGTACATTTTTAAAATAGGTAAATGTTATATGTTTTAATATATATAAATAATAAAAAAATGTGTTTGAGGTGAATGTATATTTTTTTATATTTAAAAATAATACTATGAAAAATAATAGGAAGAACTTACATGTTTACAATGTCCTTTAAGTCCTCACATGGTTTGTGATGCATAGGGTCAAGATAGTGGACTATCATTTTCCTTGGCGCAATCACTACCAAGACCCAATGAAAGCTAAAACATTAAAAACAAAAGTAGCATCTAATTAGAAATATAAATCAATCATAAAACCTCAAATTAAAGTATAATATTCGTCACTCACTCGGGGTTGTAGGGTATGAAAACATATTTAGCATTTTGGCACTCTATTAAGCATTTTGACAACAATTGTGCTATTTTCTGTGTTTGAGGAGTACTAAAGCCTGCTCGTGATATTGTAAAAGGATTAATAAATATAAATTGTGATTCCTTTTTGGCAATATGTAGTTGATCATGCATATGTCTATCATATCCAATCTCGTTCAACATGGGCAACTCATATTAAAAAAATAAAAACAAATGAAAATAAAAGGTGCACACCATAAATAAAAGGAGATGCAGTTTGATGAATACTAAAATTTATCAAAAGTACTAGTCTTTTTGTTTGCATTAATAGACCTATTCGTAGTTGAAGCCGCGTGGGACCATAAATTCATAATTTAGTCCAAAATACTTATAAAAATATTATATCAGACTATATATTGAATTGACAGCTTTTGAGTCATTTTTTTACTGTGAAAACCACCATACATGGGATTTGGGTAGTTGGGTTATGCACCTCATGGTGAGAGGAACGACCCCACTTTGAAATAAATATTTCTAGCTTGTCCATTCCAAAGAGTTCATTAATAAGTATGTAATTGGCTGACATCATAATCATGTTAGGATAAAGTAAAAGGTTGATGAACATGGTTATCTAAGACCTCTACTTGCCATGTTATTTTAATGGGTCACCCTTTCCGCTCACAACCATAGAAATATAAGCCTAATTGGCAAATGTATTGAATATGAGTTTTTCACTCTCATTCTTAATAAACCAATGATTGAGTGAAGGTTTGATATTGTTGTAGCTTCAATATGCACCATCAACCATGTGAACCATGTCATGAATATTGTCTTATGGGTGGGTCTATTTCCACTAAATCCTTAGTTTGAGATTTCATGTTTTGACTCAAAATACATCTTACACAATTCATTTGCTTGTGACCCAATTCATTTAACCTATACAAATTTATTAATTTTATATATTTAAAAATTATAAAAATTATAAAAATATTTTTTAATTAAATAACTAAATATTTCTAGGAATTTTTTTTAATACTTTAATTTTTAAAAATTCATTAATCTTTTTAAGATAAGTTCTGAAGAGTTATTGTATTTTATATAGAAGTTATTACCATTTTTTATTTTTAAAAATAGAAAACAAAAAGTACATCCAGGAAGTTAAATTTTATATATTTCATTATCAAAATTAAAAATATTTTATAATTAAAACATCAAATAAAATAATGAATAAGTGTAGAATTATAATTTTAATTTACTTCCTATATTATAATTAAAATTAAATAATTAAATTAATTATGATTTTAAAAAAATTAAGACTTAAAAGTTAAAAATAAAAAAGTTATACATTTCAAATTTAATTAAACAAATTATAATTGTGTTAATGGGTTATAATCATATTAATAAGTTTAATAGATTAAAATCATATCAACATAAATCAATGTCAATTGATACATAATTTAACTTAAATTATTTATTAAAAAGGTGTTTATACATAACCTTTTTCTACAAAGCTTTCTCAAAAAAGTGTTTCACTCTTAAATTTTTTCTTTAAAAGAGGAAAACAAAAAAGGGATTGCAAACCTTTAACCTTTTCTTTTCAAAGGAATATGTAAATTTTCCACTTTTCTTTTCCTTGCTTCCTTCATCTACTTCTCACCTTTCTTACCTAAAAAATGATTTTTTCAAGGCTCCAAATCTTTACTAACAAAAATATAGGATCACGAATTCCCCCAACCTTAAACACAGCAGTTTCCAATTCTCCTTCAATAGCTACATTTTCAAAATTGTAGTACCTTAGTGAAATCCCATCCATGCTAGCTAGGATGATGAAGGGGCCCATGTATTCAATGTATTGCACAAGAATCATCATTCAAACTTCTAAACAGTTGTTTCTTTAAACTTAACAGAGTAAAAGATAAGTGATCCTATATAGGGCCTTTAATATGGAGATCCAGATTAGTGGGAAATATATATTGCATAAGGTCAGACCTACTGTTCTATAAAACAAAAAGAATACAGCAAAATGCTAGTCTGTTGTGCACTCCCAAATTTAAAGTTTTACTATGACCTTATTAAAATAACATCTGCAAGCTCAAGACACCAAAGGTTAGCATAACAGTAGATTACATACTACAAAGCCAATATGATACGGGTGGGATGCCCATGTATGCATGCCCAAAAAAATGAAAGCAGACTAATGCCATAACTTAAATATTAATGGAATATACTCCACTTGGTCTCTTCCATATTAAACATATGAACTGATAAAACACCTCACTATAGTGCCAAAAACACATAAAAACAATTGCAGGCATAAGAAACATAGATGACAAACTATTTTCTCTGAAGTTACATCAATTTCTTACTGATTTTTCTTTCACCTAAGTTTTATAAGATTTCATACAATTCTTAGTTATAATTTATAACAGAAAGTTTTATGAATATTCATGGGGTTCACAACTAGTCAATGGCTTAATATGAAATGAAGATCAAAAGGCCAAAAGTGCTAGGAGTTTATAGAATTTTTACAAGTAATCTCTTTTTTCAGGATCTTCATTGCTTCTGATATGCTATCCTGAAAATTAAAGCATAAACAGTCAGCACTAGAATGTAATTTTAGCAGTATCATCCAGCAAATCAGTTTACTAACCATCTACACCAACACACTCACAATTCAACAACCAAATAAAATTTGATTGTTAATTATTTGGCCCAGAATTTCATCAGAAGGGTTGAAAAGAAATTAATTGAAGATGGGGTTTGATCTTACAGCAGCATAGGCAAGGTAGAAGATACAGTACAATATTTGACCATCAACTTTGGGTTAAACTTACTGTACTCAAAATTTCAAACAATGAAAACTACAAGTACATATTATGAAACGTAAATTCCTATCACAATGGCTAAGCCAAGGCACACTGCCTACTAGACTGGTTCGAAGCTGGACCAGCACCATACCTAATGCAGATTGTTGAGTTCCACTAATGAACATTTTAAGCTGAAGAGAAAAATCTCTTGCTAGAGCAGATTCCAGAGAAGTTTTCCCAAAATCACGAAATAACGAATCAAGAAATCACAAAATCACGAAATCCAGAAATCACGAAATCAAGATCCATTCAATTTTATACCCACTGATCCATTCCAGTTTTCCCATCACATTTAGACCCATTCGGAACTTCCACCACTGGCAATCGAATCGCGGAGAGAAGAACCTTAAGCACGGCGAGGTCGACCGCGTCCTCGCCACTGTTGGTTGATTTCCATACCACCTCTATCATCTCCTTCCCATCAATCACATCGCAGATTAACCCTAGTGAATACAACTTGAACAACCACTCCAACGTCGGCTCCATGACCTTCACGGAGGCTGAATCAAGAGCCAGCAAAAGAGGCTGCAAAACGAACCCTTTTCTTAGGGATTTCAGATTTCAGATTTCAGACAATGGCACATGTTCACCATATGGGGCATTATGTACCTATGATTCTCACACAATTACTTATTAAAAATCATTCATTTTTTTTCTTGTTTTTCACTTTTTTTTAAGGACTTGATCATGTGTTTGGTTTAGATTAAAAAATCAATTAATTTATAGTTTTTTCTTCTATGCTAGAAGATTAAACCTAAGTTTTTCTTCCCTACAACTCAAGAAAACTCAATTCACAAAAACCATAATACAAAGATGTTGAAACAATTAATATAATGACATTAATAAAAGAAAAAAAAATTATAGATCTAAGAGATTTTGGGTTACCTGGGAGTCCACAAAGTGAAGAATGTCGGTTGTGAGCGTGTTGACTATGGGTGAGAGAAAAGGTAGAAGAAGATCATGGTTTTATATATAGGGTTTATATATTGAGTTTTTTTGGATTGTGGGTGACATATGGAAACAATGGGCTTTTTATATATTATCACTCATTATTAATTCTAAAAGTGGGCTCATTAAGTTATAATACTTAAAAATTTTTATTTTATATGATGTCACTTCCCAAAAAATAACACTATAAATATAAAACTAATATCATCTAACTACCTCAATTGAAGATTTTTTATATGATGTGTCACCTTTATTAATTATAAACCCTATGGTGTCATTATTTTAAAAGTGACACCATAAATAGTGACACCATAAATTATTTTTGTAGTTGTGAAAAGACACAAACAAAGAACAGAATGAATAAAAAGAAAAACTTATCGGTTGAGGCATGACAAGCATTGTCCTTAAAATAGATCCACCCTCCTTGATTCATGCCCAATTGGTGTCTCAGCTGATTTGTGTTCAGCTGGTGCTCCTTGATTGAGGGAGTAATCAACAAAATTTATTACCTATAACACCATACACTAGGGTAGCAAAGAAAAAGCTACTATAGTATAGTGGCTCTAGGGTCGCTCACTGGGAATGATTAACAAGCAATCAATGATACCAATTCCAAGTGAATTGGTCTTGTTTCATTTCAAGGTTAGATTAAGAAGTAAAACACAAACTTTGATTGGTAAAAGTTTAGACTTAAACTAACTAACATAACAGAAGTTTGGAATAATTTAGGAAGAAAAGCATTCCTTGGAGATTTAGGTTCACTAGGGGTGGTTCTTCATGCAAAAGACACGGCTCTGGTCAAATGGTTCATTTCCTCGCATTAGAGATTCAACATATAGTTAATTCTCTAACCGGTGATGTACAGAGACTCCTTCAATTAGATTTCACTTTAATTCTCTCACTGATGCAACTTGCAATGGTTTAAGCCTCTCACTAAGCCTTAACCATTCAAGGTGATCTTTAACCTTGGATTACCCGTCAAAAGCTCGCAAGAGATAACTAATGGATGCCTCCTAGGAGTCCAAAAGCTTACCAAGTGTTGGCTATTCTAGAAAATCCTACCTTGAAGTCACCTACCAGAGGCTCGCAAGGGGTAAACTAGTGCATTTCCATGGTTGGAAATCACTTGCCTTACCAAGTGTTGGCCCAGGTGACTCCAAGGTGTTTTAAGTTAACTAAAAACATAGAAATCACTAAAGGATTTCACTTCCTCTTCATTAATAGCTAAAACCACAAAGCTTTGCATTCTTGCACTTGGAACCTTCCCCGACAACCTTAGCTCCAAGGAATTAGAGGTTTAGTTACTCATTCTCTGGGGAAAATTCCTCAGAGAATTCATAACTTAGAAATAAAATGAAAATACAAAGTGAGAAGGTAAGGCAGTAGAAAGAAAAGACCTTTACTTGCTTACCCAAACGTTTACAAAAGGAACTCCTCTCCGAGAACAGGCTCCCGAGAGGTATATATATCAACATAATATAAAACTAATTGTTACAAAGATATTTAATCTTTTTACTAACTTAAAAACTAAGCAATCATGTAATTGGTGGTTTATAAGGAGTATTTTGGGATTTAGACCACAAAAATCTAATGGAAAATATCTCCCAATGTCAGTAACAAATTTCGGGAGGCTTCAGGAACCATTTCGCAGGAGAAAAATTGTGTCTGCGAGATTTCGCAGACACCTAAGAGGGCTGCGAAATTATTTCGCAACACCAAGCTATCTTCACAGGGCTGCGAAGTTGGCTTCCATCTTGAGGTTCCCAGCTCCCTTCTCGCGGCATGGTTCATGCATCGTCAGAAGGAGAAACACCTTACTGTACAAATATGCTGCGAAATCACTTCGCAACAAAAGGGTGATTTCGCAACACTTTGCAAAATGCTTCCTTCAACTCAGAGTGATTGGCTTGTAATGGCTGTAACTTCCTCGTTTCAACTCCGAATTGCACACTATTTGAAGCATTGGATTGTTGACTTCCTGAGCTTTGAAATGGTATATAGCATGCATCATTTTGGCTTCAGAAAGTGCTCCAAAAGTGGCTGCTACGACTGTCATCAAGAATAGGCTTCATGGCAGATTCTCTTTGCTTTTTCTCCTTGCAATCCGGATTCACTCTTGGCAAATGACTTCTAAGATTTGCCCAAGATTCCTCATAGCTCTCCTCAGTCTTGACTTGCTTTGGTGATCAAAATACTAACAAAAACACCAAAACTTGCACAAAGTGATTAAAATTGCTTTAAAGGATCCTTAACATGCCAATTGAGTTAAAAGGCCTAAACTACTACTCAAAAGTGTTTAAAAGGATTAATTAAAGGCTATCAAAAAGCACTTTTTGAGTAGTAATCACTCCTCGAAGACGAACTCGGTGCATTGGGGTACCAGTGGTCTACCTCCAGGATTCAACAGTCAGATCTCGCCTTGGGTGCATTCTGAATGCGAGATGTGTATAACTCGAGTTTTCAAATAAATTCCTCCAAATAGATGTATGAAAATACTCTCTGAAAAAATTCTCTGAAAAATTTGGTATCCTAGTATAAAAAGGGGTGACATGCTTTTATAGGCCACTAACACAGTCCCAATGTGAATCTACTTGTAATTAGAAGATGACATAAAGTGGAAGGTGATTCTACTTATAAAAGGAATGAGACTCCACTAGCATAATCCCAATAGGACTCTTCCCAAAAATATAACACTAATAAAATAAAATAAAATAAAATAAAATTAATTTCCAAAAAAAAAAAAAATTATTTACACTCTTCCTACAATCTCCCACAGAGTGTAAACGTAATTTTTTTTTGGAGGAAAAAAGAATCCAATGCATCAGTACTGGTGCCCAAAGGCTATGAATCAGTATTAGGACAAATAAGTATTGAATCACAAAACATGGTGAAAATAATTTTCTATAAACTAGTGTTTCTTTATGCAACTCAAGGGACTTTTATCCACATTAGTTTTCTCAACTATACTACGAGTTGAACAAAACGAGTTGGCACAAATAGGTCATGCGCCCTGCCTAAATATTCATGAGAGCTCTACAGAACCTGCCTAAGTTCTTATAGGAAGCGGCCCCACCTCCACTCTCATATAAGTGAATCCATCAAGTATGTTCTGCATTTAAACATACCATCCATAAGGAATATGGTATTCATTAAGAGTAAACACTCAACCTTAGTTAATGCAGAATACACTCTATCTACACCATAGGGATGGACTTTCATACAATTAGAGTTGATAAAGCACCTCAAGTCAACAAGTGATTTGTTATTACCCATATGAACCTACTTCATGGAATTTCCATGCTAATAGGTTGGGTTACCACAACTCTTGACTTCTGTAATAGGCATAAGCCCCATCCCCCTTGATGTTTCTTCCACTAGTTTCTTATTTAGTGGTTTGGTCAAAGAATCAGCCAAATTCAACTTTGACCTCACAAATTCTAGGGATATAACCCCTGTTTCAAGCAGCTGCCATACAATATTGTGCCTTAGGCGTATATGTCTGTTCTTCCCATTAAATATTTTACTCTTAGCCTTAGCAATTGCAGCTTGGCTATCACAACAAATAGACATAGATAGCGCTGGTCTTGTCCATAAAGGAATATCTGTTAAGAGGTTTCTAAGCCACTCAACCTCAGAACTTGCATTTTCTAAGGCAATAAACTTAGCCTCCATAATAGACTGAGTAATGCAAGTTTGCTTGGCAGACTTCCAAGAAACCGCACTCCCACCAAGGATGAAAACATATCCACTAGTGGATTTCATCTCATCTGAATCCAAGATCCAATTTGCATCACTAAATCCTTCAAGGACACTTGGAAATCCACTAAAGCACAAACCATAGTTAATGGTGCCTCTCAAATACTTAAGAACTCTACGAACAACAGTCCAATGGTCCTGATTAGGACTTTAGGTGTACCAACTCAATCTACCTACTGCATAAGCAATGTCAGGTCTGGTATAATTCATTAAGTACATCAGGCTTCCTATGATCTGAGCATACTCTATTTGGGCAACACTATGTTCTCTATTTTTCTTCAGTTGTGAGTTGGGATCATAAGGAGTTGACACTGGTTTACAATCAAAGTGTTCAAACTTCCTTAGGATCTTTTCAACATAGTGCTCTTGAGAAAGTTTAAGCCCATTAGGTGTTCTAGTTATTTTAATTCCTAAAATCACCTCTGCCTCTCCTAGGTCTTTCATATCAAACTTAGAACCTAGAAATTTCTTGGTCTCACACACAACCTCTAGGTTAGTTCCAAAGATCAACATGTCATCAATATAAAGGCAGATGACTACACATGTGTTATCCTCATACTTGCTATAAATACACTTATCAGCATCATTAATGGAATATCAATTAGTTACTAACAAATGATCAAACTTGTTGTGCCGCTGTTTGGGAGCTTGTGTTAACCCATATGGTGATTTAACCAACTTACAAACATTTTTCTCCTTCCTTGGAACTACACAACCGTCAGGTTGATCCATATAAATTTCCTCTTCCAAATCCCCATTCAAGAATGCAATCTTGACATCCATTTGGTGTATCACCAAATTATGAATGGAAGCTAGAGCAATCAATACTCTAATTGATGCTATTCTAGTCACAGGGGCAAAGGTGTCAAAGTAATCTACATCCTTCCTTTGTTTAAAGCCTTTGGCAACTAAGCGAGCTTTATACTTCTCTATAGACCCATCTTGTTTTAACTTTCTTTTAAAGATCCACTTACAACCAATAGTCTTTGCACCAGGAGGTAAATTTACTAACTCCCATGTATGGTTACACATTATTGATTCGATTTCACTGTTAATGGCCTCCTTCCAGAATGATGCATCAAGAGAAGTTATAACTTCTTTGTAGGATCTAGGGTTGTCATCTATTAGGAAGGTGTAGAAACCATCTCCAAGGTTTGTTTCTTTCCTATCTTTTTTACTCCTACTAGGTTCAAATTCAGAAGGTTCAATAGACTTGTCTCTACTTGTTTTCTGAACTTGTTGTTCATCATTTAGTTTCATAGGAAAGATGTTTTCAAAGAAATCTACATTCTTTGTTTCTATTATAGTATGGACATCTACAAGATTTTTTTTCTGACTTAGTAACCAGAAACCTATATGCCTCACTATTCTCAACATAGCTAATGAATATTGCATCAAAGGTTTTAGGACCTAGTTTTCGCTTTTTAGGTTCAAGGAGAAGAACTTTAGCTAAACACCCCAACACTTTAGGTATGCTATATTAGGTGCATAATCCTTCCACAACTCATAAGGAGTTTTACTAGTTTTCTTATAAGGTATTCTATTTTGAATATGACACGCGAATAGGATAGCTTTCCCCCATAAGTTCAATGGTGCTCCTGAACTTACTAACATTGCATTCATCATTTCTTTTAAGGTCCTATTTTTCCTTTCTACTATTCCATTAGACTCAGGGGAATAAGGAGGAGAAGTTTCATGAATGATCCCATGATCTTCACAAAAAGAATTAAAGGGGTTGGACTCATACTCTTCTCTCCTATCAGTTTTAAGCCTTTTGATTTTCTTACTTAGTTGATTTTCCACTTCATTTTTGTACTTGATGAAAACATCTCTTGCTTCATCTTTGTTTCTCAAAAGATATACCCTTGTATACCTTGAGTAGTCATCTATGGAAGTTATGTAGAATCGTTTACCACCTCTAGTCATTGTATTTTTTAGGTCTCCTAAGTCACTGTGTATTAAACTTAGTAGATTTGATTCTTTTTCAACTGATTTGCAAGATTTCTTTGTGGTTTTAGATTCTACACAAGATTCACATTTTCCATGATTTTCTAAGGACAGTTTAGGGATTAAACTCAATTCAACCATTTTCTTCATATATGAAAAGTTCACATGTCCTAGTCTACCATGCCAAATATCACAAGAATCAACTATGTAAGCAAAAGAAGAAGATGTATTATTATTGATAATATCATAAACATTCAACATAAATAAACCTTGATTACAATAGCCATTTCCTACAAATGCATCATTCTTGGTTAAAACTAATTTATCAGAGTCAAACAAGATCCTCACTCCTGCTTTTCCAAGTAGAGATACTAACACCATGTTCCAACAGATATCTAGCACATGAAGAACATCACAGAGGGCAAGCACTTTTCCAGAGGTTAGCTTGAGGAGAAATTTCCCTTTGCCAATCATTAGAGTAGATCTAGAATCACCTATGAACACTTGTTCATCTTTTTCTTTTACAGTGGTATAGGAAGTAAATGCACTTCTATTCCCACATATGTGCCTAGTAACGCTATAGTCTACCACCCATTCCTTCATATTGGTGACCATGCTCACCTCAGAGGAGATTACTGTTGTGATCACCTTTGTCTCTACCAGATTTGCCTTTGAACTGGTCTTCTCAATTCTCTTCCTGTGGCAACATTGAGCTGCATGGTGTCCAAACTTGCCACAGACAAAGCAATTACCCCGTTTTTTAATAATTGAGTTCTAGACCTTGTTTGATGCATTGGGCTTGGTCCTAGAGTTTTGTTTCCTGGACCTATTGTTTTTGGGTTTAGATTTTTCTTCTACTACATTAGCTTTAGAAGACAATTCCTTAGCTTTCTCAATATTGTCCCTATTTCGGTTTTGTTCCTCAATCCTAATATGGATTATGACATCCTCTAAGGACATTTGTTTCCTTTTATGTTTCATGTTGTTTTTATAATCTTTCCAAGACTCTGGAAGAGTCTCTACTAAATAACCAACCATGAAAGGTTCGGGTAATTTAATGTCTTCAATAGCTAAGTCATTAATCAACAAGTGGTAGTCATGGATTTGAGATGATACATCTTTATCCTCAGTCATTTGGAAATTTCTAAAATTCCCTATGACATATTTATGAGTTCCTGCATCTTCCAAAATATATTTTTTATTCATTGCATCCCAAATTTCTTTTGCAACTTTAAATTGACAATAAATATCAAAAAGTTCATTAGAAAGGGTACTCGGAATAGCATGCCTAACTTGTTTATTTCCAGTTTCCCAGGTTGGTAACAAATGAGAACCATCTTCTGGTTTTGGGTCAATCAAAATATGTCCCAAGTTCACCACATCAATTGCAGAGAAAACCCTTTCATGCCATCTCTTAAAGAATGTCCCATTGAAGGGATCAATTTTAGAGGTGTCAGGACGGGTGTGAACTAGGGAAGCTTCCATTTGGATTTATTTCAAGATTGTTGGAATTTAAGGGTATGGAAACAAAGCCTAGCCCAAAAAACACAAACAAAGAACAAAATGAATAAAAAGAAAAACTTATCGGTTGAAGTGTGACAAACATTATCCTTGAAATAGATCCACCATTCTCGAAGACGAACTCAATGCACTAGGATACTAGTGGTCTACTTCCAGAATTCAATAGCCAAATCTTGCATTGGGTACACTCTAAAAGCGAGATGTGTACAACTTGAGTTTTTGAATAAATTCCTCCAAATAGATGTATGAAAATACTCCCTGAAAAACACTTTGGAAAATTTGGTATCCTAGTATAGAAAGGGGTGACATGCTTTTATAGGTCACTAATATAGTCCCAATGGGAATCTATTTGTAATTAGAAGATGACACAAAGTGGAAGATGATTCTACTTATAAAAGGAATGAGACTCCATTAGCACAATCCCAATAGGACTCTTCCCAAAAATATAACACTAATAAAATAAAATAAAATAAAATAAAATAAATTTCTAAAAAATAAAAAAATAAATTATTTACACTCTTCCTACAAGTGGGAGGCCGAAAGCTCTGAAATGAAGGAGAAACACCATTGATAGACATAGACATTGTGTCCAAAAACAACTCTAGAAGAGAGAGGAGAGCTAGGTGTGTGTGGATTGCAGATGGGTTGATGGGTTGAATGGGATGAGTGGCATCTATTTATAGGCCAGGTGTAATTGAGGGCTGCGAGACAACTTCCATGGTCTAGTCTTTATGGAAAAGGAGAAAAATAGGGGTTGTGGATAGAAAGGATTAGCTTTATTGAATAGAAGAAGGGTGGAAGCTAATTTTGATATTTTAGCTTAAAAAAAAGGACATGTATTATTGAATGTAGGAGACTTGATGAAATCTATGTAGAATCCTATTAGATATTATTGGATATAAAAATAGTATTTTGGGTTAGTTATTTTTATAAAACTATCAATTTTAAGATTTCCTATGTGTCAAATTTTATGTTTGTAAACGACTAGCAGACATTAAGACTAAAATGATGGGCTGCATGTTACAAACCTTAAAAAGAAACCCTAAGGATTTTAGGGCATTGGTGGATATAATATGTGAAAAGAATTCATATATATATATATATATATATATATATATATATGAAAGAATAATTCATTTATGCATTTATTTTTCCCTTAAAAAATCTCTACCATACCTTATTTACAGAGAAAAGTAACATATTTAAGACAATTATTATAAAGAAATCCTAGTGATTATACCTGCATCCATTTGTCAAGCTTATTAAATTGTGAAAACAATAAGGAATTCTATTTATGGAATTCATATAGAATCTTTAAGTTAGTTTTGATTCTTGAAAAATACTAAAAAGTGAAAATACTAGAATTATTTACCTTGTACATTTTTGGAATCCATTTTTATGATTATTTTCATTTATGTCTTTAATCTTAATATTCATGATTAATTAATTAATTATCACGGTTCTTCCATTCATTTAACAGATATTGTAAGCATACGGGGTACTACGACTTATCATCGTACTTTTTCGATAGGTAATTTATCTTTTGAATTTAGACTCGATTATTATAAACATGTTTTTTTAAAGTAAGAAGTCACATTTTAAAATAAATTAAAATAATTTGTGATTTCAACTTTTTCAAAAATCAATTTTAGTCTAACCATCGAGTGGAAATGCGCTTGAAAAATGCGGTCCACAATTTCATATAAATAATAATTAATGTGATTATTTGGTAGAATCCATTTTTCTTAATAATTATCTTAGAGAAAGAAAAAGCATGTGGAACAACACGAAGGTTACGTGGTAAAAGAGCTGAGAACAAGATTCTAAAATATTGTTTTATTAGCCTAATAATAAAATAAGTATATTTATATAAATCTCAATAAAAAATATTTTATTATAGAATTGGATAAAAAGCAAAAAAAAACTTCCACTTAAATAATTTAATAGTTTAGACAAAAATTGTAGTCAAAACGAACTGAACCAGTGCAACAAGATTTTCTTTTTCATTTTTAATTTTCTTCCTTTTTTACCAAAAACCCCTCATTTGATTTTTTCCCTTTTAACACATGATGTTGACCCCGAGGTGGAAATCGTCAGTCGTGGTCTCTGGAAAAATATCTCCCATTCGATGAAGGGAGACTAGGAGAGGAAAATTAAGGAGGGTGTCGAGGAAAGAGAGAAAATGTTGTATGAAGCATCAGTAACTGGAAGTGTGAATTTCTTGAGCAGTTGATGGCTAAAGACCCACTCACTCTCGCTCGAGCTGTAGTCACATGCTTTAATGAGACTCCACTCCACGTAGCCGCCATGCTTGGTCACCTCGACTTCGCAAACTATCTTCTAACTCACAAACCAGACATGACTAAGGCGGTGGATTTGCGAGGGGTTCGCCTCTACACTTGGCTTCTGCCAATGGCTATGTTGAGATGGTTAACATACTGCTGTCCGCCGATACTAACGCTTGTCTCATCCATGATGAGGATGGAAGAACGCCCCTCCATCTGGCAGTTATGAAAGGCCAAGTTGAGGTCACAAGGAAGTTGGTCGGGGCCCGACCGCAAGCGACTCGGTACAAGTTAGATCAAGGCGAGACCATTCTGCATTCTGTCCTGAAACAAAACTGTCACGACCCAAATTCCAGGTGACCCAAAATTTGGCCCGTGACCCCAGGTCAAAGGTTTGGTTTCTCCTATTCCATGTTGGCAGTCAACTAGAACACTCTGAATTTTTTTTTTATTATTTTTTTTTCACATATAAGTCCTACTAGGGTTCTCACCAACTAACAATATTTCAAACCTTACTCAAACATATCAAGATTTAATAAACATCATTACATTCCAAAATAAAATTTCATAAAAAATCTCCTTAATCAAATTAAGGTCTTATTACATATCCATAGTTCACTTATTACAAGTCCTAATACTATAAACGCAATAAAAAAATAAAACGCATTCCACTAAACCGCTCCAGGGGCATCCTGAAGTCCTCAATATCCCACTTGTGGATCCTTAGGAGTGATATCTGCATCTAAAAAGATGTAAAAAGGAAGGGGTGAGCATTTCCACATTGCTCGGTAGGATACCTAACACCCAAAGAGTTAATGGGGGATTTCTAAGTTTCAAGAACACAAAAGCAACAGTTCAACAATATAAATCAAGTCACACAATTTAACATATAATGTTATACTCAATCCCACAACATCCAATCATTAAATAAATGCATATGAATGTGTGACACACAGTCATACAATGCACTATCGTTCTCGGGCTTTCATCGAAGGATACGCATCCGCACCCAAATACACTCCCCATTCGGAGTCTTCCCGAGGTATACTTTTGGGTCTTTCACCCTAGGGATCTCTCTCCCTTCTTAGTTCGCCTCACACGGGCTTTCACTTTTCATCACTATTTTATTTTTTTCCATTTCATACACTTTTCACAATTTTTTTCATTTCTTCATACAACCATGATACAAATGAATGCCACAAATTCCAAAATTCCTTAATAATTTCTACAATTTCAATAATTCCAACATTCTCAATAACCCAATAAAATAAAATTTTCACATTAAAATTCCCGAAAATATACCAACAAATTTTCGGAAATTCACACATCAATATACTTGAATTTATATCACAATTTCAGAATTTTTTCAATAATTCTAATAATTCCCAATATTTGAAAGTAACTAATTTTCCACAATAAAATCACCGCAAATATTCCAATCAATTTTCAAAAATTCATAAATCACTAGATTTGAAATCTTGCCCGAATTCTTGAATTTTCCTACCCTTCTAATAATTTTTAACAACCTAAAACAATTATTTATCAATCACCAAGCATTCCCGAAATTACAAAAAAATTCAGAAAAATCCCAAATTATTCAAAAAAAATTCATACAATACCAATATTACCTACTTAACTCATAATTATCAGATTTATAATTTTTTTCAATAAAAAATACATTAAATTTGAGTTTTAGGGTTAGTTTTCCCCTACCACGGATCTTAAAAGTTGACAGTTAAAAATGAAATCGACCATCGTAGAATTGTTCCTCTCGACTAGTAGGACATTTCCTCCAAATTTGGGCCGGAACGGAGATCATTTGGTCGTCCAAACCTCTCACGAGTGACCAAAATCTCCACAGTCGCCCTTCTCTCTCTCCCCGCGTCTGCCACTTTCCAATTCTCCCCATTTTTCCTTTTTTTTTAAACAACAAAGGCCCACTTTCTTTATTTCTACCACCAGCCTATATCTAAGCCCAATCCAAGGCCCAACTTCATTTTTTTTTTAACAAACTATAACACCTTATACGGACCAAGATTAATAGCCCAACCACTTTTTTCTTTTCTTTTCTTTTCTTTTATTTCGTTTCCAATTCAATTTTTTTAACACACAAATTTATTTATTAACACCAATATAAAACTAATTAAATTAATTTATTTATTTTTCTTTATTAATTGTAATTAATTTTAATTTATTTTATCTTTCATTTTCGTTTTCATTTTCGAAAATTTTTAATTTCTAAAATCCTAAGAAAATTTTTACCCTAAGGCTGACGTGGTACAACGATTTCAACTCGTCTAATTAATCAACACAAAAAATCAATTTTCACCAATTCAAAATTAACACGTGTTCTCCAAACACTTTTCTTTTTGACTTTTCAACCATTACACACAATCTTTTTGACTTTTCAACCACTACACAAAATAAGACTTTTTAAATTAAAAATGCTAACATGACATAAAATACCCGATCATTACAAAAACCGTTTAGGAGCGCTAAAGCTATTTGTTGACTTGGCAGGAGAGGTGGAGTTTGTGAATTCCAAAGATGATTATGGCAACACCGTTTTACATACAACTACAGCCTTGAAACAGTATGAGGGAAAAATTTTCCATTCTTCGGTTCGCAGTCAAGATAACACAAAGAAGATTGATTACAAATTTAAACTTTGGGGATTGCTTTTAAAAGCAGTTTTTGGTTTGGTCTAGTCGGCATTCACCAGTGTAATTGTCGAACCTTTGTAATGGTTTTTTTACCATACTTTTTATTTCCTTTTTACTCTCTGTTTTCTAACTCGAAATTCAGATTTTATTTTTCTCTCTTTCATGGCCTCTGTTTCTTTTTCTATATAATACTTTCTCTTAAAACTTTCTACAATTCAAATTAACTTTCTAGCAACCGTTCAAAGTGAGATAGGACTTACGTTTCTTTAATCATAAGTTGATTAGAAATCTAAATAAAAGTTGTTGCACATGTGTCATCAGATTTCAAATTTATGATGAAAATTGAATTACTTTTTTTTACATTTTTGTATTAAGATAAAATATCTAAATAAAATTTAATTAAAAATAATTTGACAAGTGATTTTATAATACTTATAATACTTATGATACTTAGGAAGCAGATTTAATTTAGGAAGCGTTTTTTATATTTATAATACTTAAAAAATTTTATCGCTTTTGAAAATCAGTTAAAAAAAAAAAAAAAAAAAAAAAAAAAAAAGCATTCTAATGGATGGTAAAACATCCGTAAATTTATGCAGACAGCAAAATATCTGGTGGAGAAACCTGAAATGGAAGTAAATGCAGTGAATGGAAATGGCTTCACGGCCTTAGATATCACACAACATATGCCGAGGGACTTGAAAGGTATGGAGATCCGAGAATCTCTAGTTAAAGCTGGAGCTTTAAGTTCCAGAAACATGCTTGCGTTACCAGGCATGGGTCACGAATTCATGGGAGAAAGTGGTATAACCATGGTGATTGAGAACTCCCAATCATCTCCACCACCACCAGCTGCAGTTCTCACAGAAGCAAAAGCACCGACACCCTTGCAGGCCGTGAGATGAATATACGTGAAAATAAGAAAGAGCGGATGAAAAAGAAACGTGACGCCTTGATGGTAGCTGCAACGTTGATTGCAGTAATGGCTTTCCAAAGTGCGCTTAATCCTCCCGGTGGTGTTTGGGATGATGATAAAAACTCCGGTGGGGGTAAGATGTCAGCTGGAACCTCCATAATGGTCCACTACTATCCAGAAGACTACCAACTGTTCATGGCATGCAACGCGGTGTGTTTCTTTGCTTCGCTAAGGATAGTCTTTCTGGTCGTAAGTGGGGTACCTTTCGTGAGGAAAAGGATCTTGATGTGGCTTCTAATGATTATCATGTGGATAACATTAACAGGCATGGGACTCACCTACTTGGTTTCTATGGTGATCATTTCACCCACAAAGGATGACAGCGAAGCCACGTCACTGAGAAATAAGTTGCCTGATATCAGTATATCACTCGTGTGTTTTGGTATCGGTATGTGCGTGGTTTGGTGTGCTTTCCATTGTTGCATTGGTTCACACTATCCGTTTCCTCATATAGTGTGTGCGGAAAGTGCGAAAAGCTATCCTATATTGCTTCAGGGTCAGCTAATATAAGAGGCCAATCATTTGCCATCTCCACTCAAAAGCCTCTTCTCTTGTTAATACTTCCCCCTTCTTTACTTGTTTGTGTGTTGTTTGATGTTATGTGTCCGTCCCCAGTGCACTATATGATGTCTTTGTAAATAAAATAGGGACGATTGCAGTAAAGTAGTAAATGGAGGTGATAATGATCATAAACCACAAATTTTATATAATTGCTATGAAGGATATGAAATGTGAGAGACAAAAATATAAAACATGACTAATTAAATTAAGCAAAACATCCAAGGGGATGAAATGTGAGAGATAAAAATAACCTTATCAATCACCATGTCAAATAACATATAAGTCGATGAGTGTCAAATAGGTAATGGAATGTTGTCCTAAAATTGGTAACCAAACATGAGTTAAGTTCAAATAAAAAGGCTTGCACTTTCTATTAAGTCTTAAACTCATTTGGGTTCTTGTTCGTTCATTCTTTAATTTAGGGTTTTAATAGAGGATCTAATCTTCATACAGAGATATGTAGCAGAAAGTGATCCAAGAAGTGTGAAGCACTCAACCTAGGCTTGTGATGGTAACATACTGAATTTATTTGATTTTCGAAGTTCCATTTATGATTGAAGGTGAAAACATTTTTAATTTTGATTGTTCTACAATATGGTTTGCTTAAGAAAGGAGTATATTTTTTTTTCCCAAATTTTCTTTGTTTTTTGTTTTTCCATTAAGGTGCACTTGGTTGTTGAGAAATGAAATTGACCTTTCTCTCTCTCTACAAAAATGTTTTTTTTCCAATCTTTTCTTCCTCATTAAAGCTTTTTCTCTTGTTTTTTTGTCCAACCCATCCCTAGTGTGATGTGTGATTTTGAATATGATAATGGTGACCTCTGTACGATCCTCAATGAAGGATATTGAACATTGTTTTTTCATTTTCTTTAGAGATAGACTTTTTTGTGTTCTAATTAATTTTCTAGTAATAAAATTAAAGTTCATTGATAATTTGTTGCTATTATTTCAAAATGATGGTTATATAAACAAATGAAAAATAAAGAGTTATGAGGAGACAATGTAATACAATTGTGAACCCACATATTTTAATCATACAAAATTAAAACCTAAACTTTTAGGCGAATAAATCAAGTGACATAGAAGAGTACTTGTTTTGGTTCAAGAACATGAATGGGTTGGGGCATTTGTTGAGAAATCACCCACTGAAGTTTATCCATTGCAAATAATTTTCAAGGATTGGTTATCTTGAATAAGAACAAAAAAAAAATCATTTGTCATATATTTCTCTCAACTTTTTATTTTTCTTATTATTTATTTAGTTTATTTTATTAATAATTACAACAATGATGAGAACATGATTTATGAAAGAAAGGAAGTATTATAGGAGGTCTTCCCAAAATATCATTAATTAAGAAGAAATGGGAGTCTGTTAAAAGGTAGATGATAAAAAAATAAATAAATAAATAAATAAATAAAAAGTTGGATTTCTCGGGAAAGTTAGAGATATAAATGGATCTTGAGAGATTATAGAAGATAAAAAGAAATGGGAGGAAAAAAAAAAGATGTTTTTAGAGGGAAATAAAATAGAGGAGCAAAGTTGTCCAAAGTGATCAAATTTTAACAAAATTAATAAGAGATCTATTTTCGCAATTTTGTGAGTTTTTTTTTTGACCCATTTCTCCTGATAACCTTTAAAAAATCTATTAAAAAGTGCACCAAGAAAACAATCCCAATCAGACCCAACCATATGAAAACTGAAATGGAAATTACATGAGCAATGACATTCATCTCATGATGTGGTGAAACGGCCGACAGTGAAATCAAGTAGGCGAGCGCCATGCATGTTATTATGTCCCACACGGTCACCATTAGATATAAGCAAAAAATTTGTGCTTACAGAAGTAACAAAGGCTACGGTGTTGTATATCCAGAATTCACGGTACCCAGCTGGATAATAATCACCCATTATTGATGTTCCGGCAACGTGACCAGACTTGTCATCCTGCCAAATGCCGCCGGGAGGATTAAGCCCAGCTTGAGATGCCATGGCTGCAATCACACCTGCCGTTATCATCAAAGCTTCACGTTTGTTTTTCAACCATTTTTCTTGATTTTCCAAACGTTTCTTAATACTGATGCCTCGTGAGATTGCTCATGGAATTGATACTCTTGGAGAAACATCCAGATGTTGTGCTACGGAATCTAATCG
>JAJJMF010026002.1:0-22926 GCA_022058775.1 Vitis hybrid cultivar
AACTTGTGTGACACTTAGACAAGTCAAGACACTTGATCTTGCTAAGTTAGCCTTACTCCCGATTTTTGGCTTGCTAGGCTAATATGCACATGACTTAGAAGCTTTAGAAGGCATAATAGGCAACACTTAATGAATGAAAGCTTTTATTACTCTCAAGGATGCTTTACAAGTGCTTAGGAAGCTCACTTGCTTGGTGCCTTGGCCAAATGAGGGTCTCACCTATTTATAGGCACCTTAGGAAGTCTCTAGAACCTTAAAGGGTTCCCTACAAATCATGAATATTCTAGAACATCCTACACAAGTCTATGTGCAAGCCTATGTACAAGCATATACAAGACACTTCTGGAACTCTCTAGAATGCCTTCCACCTTAGTGTAGAGAAATGTGAGTGTTTCCAACCATCTCTAGAATCTTCCACACTTTTCCTACCAATGACTAAGTGTAGGAGTCTCCAGAAGCTTCCTGGCCTTTATATAAGCCCATGAGAAGGGTCATTTGAAACATCTTGTGACACTCTCCCCACTTAAGCTACAAACGTCTTCATCGCGCCTTTCTTCCAAAACCACTCGATCTGCTCTTGGAACTACCATAGCGCGTCTACTGGCTCTAAGCTAACCTCGTTCTCTGGTAGTCCCTTCCATTTCACCAAGTACTTTGTTGTAGGAGGCACACCTTGTCTTTTTATGACTCGATTTGCAATGATGTACTCTATCTCCTTATCATAGGAAGTCACAACTGTTGTAGGTGCCTGCTTAGACAACCCTCATCTTGGATTATCACTATCTTTGTGATATGGTTTCAAGTAACTCATGTGGAAGACATGATGAATCTTCAACCTTGATGGCAACTCAACTTTGTAGGATACCTTGCCAACTTTCTTAAGTATTGGGAATAGACCTTCATACATCCTCACAAGGCCTTTATGGATCGACCTTAGTGAGTTGAATTGGTGAGGAAAGATTTTGACAAGCACTATGTCCCCGACCTTGTACTTCGTGTGGCGTCGCTTCTTATCAGTACACTTCTTCATCTTCTTAACAACCTTATTCAAGTATGAGCGTGCTATATCGACTTGTGCCACCCCTTAGTGAACTTGAAAGCCCTAAACTTCTCCCCGTATAGCCCATTGCTAGTGTGTGAGGAGTCAATGGTTGCTGCCTCGTGGCTAGCTCAAACGGGCTCTTGTTGGTCACTTCACTTCTTTGTAAGTTGTATGAGAACTGGGCCACATCTAGCAACTTAGCCTAATTCTTTTGGTTGGTACTCACGAAACGCCTTAAGTATAGCTCTAGAAAAACATTCGTCTGCTCAGTTTGCAAGTAGTGGAAGGACTTGCACTTGCGAATTCTTTTACAAAGTAGTTTTTAAAATACTTTTGATTTTTTGATGATTTGAATCCTAGCCCTTGTTTGTCAAAGACACATTTTTGGTTAGCTAAGATCATTTCAAAAGATTTTTGTCCACAAGAGAAAATTGAAAGAGAGGAGGTTAACCATTCATTTTTCTTTTTCAAAATCTCATTTTCATTCCTCAAAATCTCATTTTCCTTTTCAAGATGAGTTTTAGATAATTTATCAATTGAAAACTTTTCTTTCACTTCTTCAAGTTCCTTTTCAAGATCTTGAATTTTCTTTTTAAGAGAATTATTTTTCAAACTAAGTTTTTCAAAATCCTCATATAATTCTTCAAAAACATCATGCATATCTTCATCACTAAAGTTAGAGTTTACCTCATCAAGATCATTTATTGCCAAGAAGCACATGTTTACCACTTCCTTCTCATTTTCTTCTTTGGAGGATTCTTCACTTTCACTCCAAGTGGCCATCATTGCCTTCTTCATTCTTCTCTTGGCTTCACTCTTGTAGAGAAGACAATCATATTTGATGTGTCCCGGTTTTTTGCACTTGAAGCATGTCAATTTTCTTTTCTCTTCCCATTTCTCCTTGTCACCATGGGATGAAGATTCCTTTTTAGAAGGATCCCTTCTAGAGGTGAATTTCCTTCCTCTAAACCTTTCACCTCTCATGAATTTATTTAGCTTTCTTGTGATGAGGGCTAGATCATCATCATCTTCATCACTTGGCTTTTCTTCTTCAACATCTTCTTTTTCCTTGGTTGTAGCTTTAAGGGCTATGCTCTTCTTCTTTTTGTCTTCACCCTCTTGTAGCTTCTTTGTCAAATTGATCTCATATGTCATTAATGACCCTATGAGCTCTTCCATAGGTAGCTTAGTCAAGTCTTTTGCTTCTTGAATTGCGGTGACCTTGGTATGCCACTTTGATGGGAGAGACCTCAATATCTTCATCACCTTCTCGGATTCCTTGTAGGTTTTTCCTAAAACTTCAAGACCATTGACAATGTTGGTGAACCTAGTAATCATCTCAACAATAGTCTCAGTTTCTTTCATTGAAAACAATTCATAATTATGAACAAGTAAATTGATTTTTGACTATTTCACTTGATTAGTTCCTTCATGAGTTATTTCAAGCAACCTCTAAATTTCTTTAGCCGATTTGCATTGACATATTCTATTATATTCATTTCTATCCATAACACATTGCAACGTAAAAACGGCTTTAGCATTTAATTGAAAGTTTCTTCTATCAAGCTCATTCCATTCTTGTTTGGGTTTTGGAACCAAAACACCATCCACTAGTTTAGTGGGAAAAGTTGGGTCATCTTCAATGACATCTCATACATCTAAATCAGTAGATTGCAAATACCAAGTCATTATAGTTTTCCAATAGGGATAGTCGGTTCCCGTAAAGAATGAAGCTTTATGTTTTGAAAAATTTTCAGCTTGGGATGAGCTTAATGGAATAGTCATTTCCTCTTAGATGATTAAGTCTTAAAAGAAGAGGTCTATCTCTGATACCAATTGAGAAAACAAAGTCTATGTTTAGTTAAGAAAAACACCTAAAAGGCCCCCGCCCCCCCCCCCGGTGAATTGGATTTTTAAAATCTTTTCAATCACAACAAAATTAAACAAAGATAAGCAAAGTAAAGAGATAGAGTTGAGATAATTCAAACTCGAGTTTATAGTGGTTCGACACTTCCTTGCTTACGTCCACTCTCCTCAACCTCCTAACCGAGTGAGGGTTCCACTAACTTGAAGCTTCAACCAAGCTTCCAATCTTCTTACACTTGGATTCCGACTCCAATGGGCTCTTACACAACCTCTTCAAGATTCAACCCTCTTGAAGGCTTTAACACTCGGATTGTTTCAAGATATAATCACTCAACCTAGCTTAAAGATGGCTCAAATACAAGACGAGGCTAGGATGATAAACAAGAGTGCACTAAAGGATATGCAAGTGGTGATTTAATGCATAATGAAAGAAATGAGAGCTTTTTGATCAAGAACAGGTAGGTAGGCTTTGAATGCAATTGTTCTCTTATCAATAAATGAAGTGGAGCTCTCAATTTATAGGTTTCTAAGCTCGGGAGTCAAAATCAGCAAAAGGCAACCTTGTCCGGTCGAGCTAGGGGTCGACCGGTTCACTAGCCGTTGGAACATTTAATGCATAACAGGTTAACGTTGCCTCAACCGGACCTCGACCGATCCTCGACCGGACCTCAACCGGTCCTCGACCGGACCTCGACCGGTAAAGGAATCACCTTGACCGGGAAAAGAAGGTTACTGGCAGAGAGAAAAGGTTTTTAACCTTCCTCGTCCGGTCCTCGACCGGTCGACCGGTTCAACCGGTCAACCGGTTGGCCATAGCCTCGACCGGTTGAGCCTTTTTGGCCCTGAAAAACCTATTTTTTGATTCCTTTCTTTTCTAACACTTAGGCAAGGTCTTTAGATAAATTATTAAGCCAATTTTGAAACATTTTGCCTAAGGTAAATTAGTTAAAAACTCGGGTTTTAATGAAATCAACATTTTAAATAATAAACCGAGTTTTCTAAGATGCATGAAAACGTATGAAAATCCTAAGTGCACTCATGCATTCATCTTACATTAGTTTCCTATGATCTCAAGTCTTCCAAGCGTCTCGATGTTATATCCATTTGGTCATTTGATGAATTTTCGAGTTTATACCTGAGATTCTTAAACATTAAACCAATTAGTTACTTAACCATGATTTGTTATCATCAAAACCCGATTAGGAGAACCCTTGGGCTAACAATAAGGTCTCACAATTCCTAGCTAGTAAACTGGTTGGCCTCTAGTTGACCACTCATGGTATGAAAGAAACTCTATTTTCAACTCTATCTCAAATCCAATCATATCTCACTTCAACCTAAGGAACTCTTCACATCATGTACAAACGTATTTCACAATTAATACATAATATGTGACGCTTTTGAATTCAACGACCAATAACCAAATAAACAATACTAAAATCTAAACAACTGTAATCTAGAGCATACAAGAGCATCTATGTAAATGATTAAAATACTACTAATATTTGGAAAACTCAAAAATATACAAATGTTATGAGATGCAATTCTACTTTCATGCATTCAATAGACTCATAATTTACTAGTGTTGTATATCTTATAACTCAAATGCACTAATATTTTTAAATATTTCAATTATGCAGTTTCAAACGTCCCAATATTTATAATGTCACTTGATTTTTATTTTCTATTCAAATCCCTTAGTTTAAATGCCTTATTTCACTTCAATACTCTCAATCAATTAAATCTCCTATGTCGTCTTCAATACTTCCTTTATATAAAATATTTTTCCTATTATTCCACACCATACCATATATCACATTAAGATGCATATAATATAAACAATCACACTAAATGTCACAATGAAAAGGTAAGGGAGATGTGATGAACGAGATAAAACAAAAATAAGGTCTTACAGTCCCTAGCTGGTAAACTGGTTGGTCTGCCAGTTGACCACTCAAGTTATGAAAGAAACTCCATCTTCAACTCTATCTTGAATCCAATCATATCTCACTTCAACCTAACCAACTCTTAACATCATGTACAAACGTGCTTCACGATTAATACATAATACGTGACGCTTTTGAATTCAACAACCATTAACCAAATAAACAATACTAAAATCTAAAAAAACTGGAATATGGAGCATACAAGAGCATCTATGTAAACGATTACAATACTACTCATATTTGGAAAACTAAAAAATAATACAAATGTTATGAGATGCAATTCTACTTTCATGCATTCAATAGACTCATAATTTACTAGTGTCGTATATCTTATAATTCAAATGCACTAATATTTTTAAATATTTCAGTTATGCAGTTCCAAATATCCCAATAATTATAACGTCACTTGATTTTTATTTCCTATTAAAATCTCTTAGTTTAAATGCCTTATATCACTTCAATACTCTTAATCAATTAAATCTCCTGTTTCATCTTCAATACTTCCTTTTTATAAAATCTTTTTCCTATCATTCAACAACACACCATATATCCCATTAAGATGCATATAATATAAACAATGACACTAAATGTCATAATAATAAGGTAAAAGAGATGTGATAAATGAGATAAAACAAAAATAAGGTCTCACAGTCCCTAGCTGGTAAACTGGTTGGCCTGCCAATTGACCACTCAAGGTATGAAAGAAACTCCATCTTCAACTCTATCTCAAATCAAATCACATCTCACTTCAACCTAAGCAACTCTTCACATCATGTACAAACGTGTCTCACGATTAATACATAATACGTGACACTTTAGAATTCAACAACAGTTAACCAAATAAACAATACCAAAATCTAAACAATTGGCATCTGGAGCATACAAGAGCATCTATGTAAACGATTATAATACCACTCATATTGGGAAAACTCAAAAATCATACAAATGTTATGAGATGCAATTCTACTTTCATACATTCAATAGACTCATAATTTACTAGTGTTGTATATCTTATAACTCAAATGCACTAATATTTTTAATTATTTCAATTATGTAGTTCCAAATGTCCCAATAATTATACCGTCACTTGATTTTTATTTCCTATTAAAATCCCTTAGTTTAAATGCCTTATATCACTTCAATACTCTCAATCATTTAAATCCCCTATGTCGCCTTCAATACTTCTTTTTTATAAAATCTTTTTTTTATCACACCATATATCACATTAAGATGCATATAATATAAACAATCACACTAAATATCACAATAATAAGGAAAGGGAGATGTGATGAAAAAGAGAAAACAAAAATAAGGTCTCAGAGTGCCTAGCTGGTAAACTGGTTGGCCTGCCAATTGACCACTCAAGTTATGAAATAAAATCCATCTTCAACTCTATCTCGAATCCAATCACATCTCACTTCAACCTAAGCAACTCTTAACATTATGTACTAACATGCTTCACGATTAATACATAATATGTGATGCTTTTGAATTTAACAACCATTAACCAAATAAACAATACTAAAATCTAAACAATTGGAATCTAGAACATACAAGAGCATCTATGTAAACGATTAGAATACTACTCATATTTGGAAAACTCAAAAATCATACAAATGTTATGAGATGCAATTCTACTTTCATGCATTCAATAGACTCATAATTTACTAGTGTCGCATATCTTATAACTTAAATGCACTAATATTTTTAAATATTTCAGTTATGCAGTTCCAAATGTCCCAATAATTATAACGTCACTTGATTTTTATTTCCTATTAAAATCCCTTAGTTTAAATCCCTTATATCACTTCAATACTCTCAATCAATTAAATCCCCTATGTTGCCTTCAATACTTCATTTTTATAAAATCTTTTTCCTATCATTCAACAACACACCATATATCCCATTGAGATGCATATAATATAAACAATGACACTAAATGTGACAATAATAAGGTAAAGGAGATGTGATAAATGAGATAAAAAAGATAAGGTCTCACAGTCCCTAACTGGTAAACTGGTTGGCCTCCCAATTGACCACTCAAGGTATGAAAGAAACTCCATTTTCAACTCTATCTCAAATCCAATCACATCTCACTTCAACCTAAGCAATTCTTCACATCATGTACAAATGTGTTTCATGATTAATACATAATACGTGACGCTTTTGAATTCAATGACCAATAACCAAATAAACAATACTAAAATCTAAACAACTGGAATATGGAGCATACAAGAGCATTTATGTAAACGATTACAATACTACTCATATTTGGAAAACTAAAAAATCATACAAATGTTATGAGTTGCAATTCTACTTTTTTCTTCTCTCACATTATATCGCCTACTATGAGTCATTAGGACATCCCAATGGCACCGTATAAATGAAATTCGACACCATACGAATTTTCCTTGTGTCGAATAGAGTATTCCTCTAAAATTTCATGTGAAATGGAGCTCGTTTGGCCGTCAAAATCATCGGGCGAAGAACGACGATGCTTTCTTCCCTACAATCCTCAATTCATTATCACTCTCCCTCCCTTTTCTCTTTCTCCTTTCTTTGTTTTTTTTTTTTTTTGTTTAAAAACTTTTGGCCACTTTTTGTGGCCTACGACCCAGCCCAACTTTGTATATATATATATATATCACAACACTAAACAAATTGTCAAACACCAACAATATATATTTTTTAAATTTTCTATAATTTATTATTATTAATTGTTATATTTTATTTATTTTTTTTTTCGTTTTCAGTTTCTGTTCTTTGATTTTTGTTTTTTAATAAACTTTGATTTCTACTATCCTAAGAAATCTCACACAAAAATTCAACTCAATTGATTGATCAATATTCTCCAATTACTTTTTTTTTATTTATAATTTTTCAACCACCGCCAAAACAGAAGAATTTTCAAACTTGAATTTCGAACGTATCTTCATTACATTTCCACTCCCATATTTTAAGGTACACGCGATTGCAACCCATAAGTGACCCTTTGTAATGTTTAAAACCAAGGAAATTGACTGGGTCAAACGGCTTGGACATGCTTTCGCTATTTATTACCAAAATCTACAAAAGTTTTAATTTCTATCCAATCAACTTTTGGCTTTTGGTTTCTATTCTCATTCCCCAAAGAATGGAATGAACTTTTGATTTCTATTCTACATCCTAACGTTTGTAATATTAATGATTGAAAATATACAATGAAATCTAAGTAGTCGGATAAAAGTATAAATATGATTAAAATATAAATAAAAAGGATAAGAAAATGAAACCAAAGTTACACAAAATAATAAGATATAAGTATAAAGTAATAGATCAAATTGTACATGTGACATACATTATATTAAGAATTAATTTGACATCAATTTGAGAAAACGTTTCCATTTGAATGATAAAAAATTTCAAACATTAGGAAAATTAGAAATATTTTGGGCCAAAGATTGGTCCATTTCTATATAGATATCCTTATGGAAAACCATTAATATATATAGAGATACAAATTGTACATGTGATTTCCTTCCACTAATGCTGCTTTTGGGCACAAGAACCACTACTCCACACAACTCCATTTTCCCCTCATCTTTTTCCTCTTCTTCCCCTTATTTCCCTTTGTTTCTCATGGCCTGTGTGCTTGTCGTTGGCTGCTCTTTTTTTCTGTTTCTGAAGTGATTGCCAGTTACTGTTTGATAGAGAATGAGCACTGCCATACACGCCATTGTGTCACTTGCTCTTCTGAATTTTCCATAAATAATAATAAATAAATAAACCATTAATTTTATTTTTCACTTTAAAAAAAATAAAGAAAATTTTGAAGAGCTTAAGAATGAATGAGGCATGCGAATGTTAATTATAATAGAAGAAAATTATCATATGATTAAACTACGTGAAATTCATAAATATTTTCACGTATGTTTTAAATGCCATGAAAAATAAGCTGTCTCCCATTAATACAAACTACACATAACGAACAACTCAGTCCTTTGGATTAGATTTTTTTTTTTTTTTTCAATCATTAGGATTAATATAAAGAAAAATAAAATAGAAATTAATTAACGTCATTACGTCACACTCCGGCAGCTTGCGGCGGCGCCATGGACGGTGGAGGTGGAGGCGGAGGAGGAGGAGGAGACTCGGGTGGAGGTTCTCTGCGGCGGTGTGCATTCTTGTTGTTGTGCATCCACACCTTCAGGACATTACGCTTAATCCCGAGCTCGGAGCAGAACTGGGACAAAACGACGTCGTCCTGCTTCTGTATTCTCCAACCCAGCCTCTCGGCCAACTCCAGCATTCGCTCCTTCTGCTCTTGCGTGAACTTGGTCCTGAATCTCTTGCTCTTCGTCGTCATCATCATCGTGGCCATCTGCACATCCCCCCTCTCCGGCGTCTCCGACCGTCGATCATACTGCCTCTCCCCATCATCCTGATGATGAGGATGATGATTATGATGATCAACGCCACCAAATGCGGGAACACCGAGGAACTTATGAGGAAGCGCATGCACGGAAGCATTCTTCGGGCTGGGAGTGGTGTTATAGAGCAACATGGGATGAGCATGAGGAGGTCCGGGGTGCATGAGGTGGTGATGAAGGTGCGCTGCACCGGGTACTTCCCGTCGATGGAAGTTGCGGTGGCACCCGCACGCCGCGCACGTCAGCGAAGCCGCATCACCTCCGCCGCCACCGCCGGAGGGCATGAACTCGCCGCAGCCGTCGCTGGCATGGCCACCGATGGAGGCGGCATGGTTTCTCATGCACTCTCTGTACCTGGGCTTTACGGCGGTTGCTTTGGGGTTCATGACCATTGGTTTATTCTCGGCGGCTTCATCCTCCTCTACATCATCGACCTCCATTTTGGCGCTGCGTCCGTACGGAACTACGCTCAGCTCCATTCCTTTCATGCCCACAAAAACAAAATCAAATACAAAAAAACAAAAAAGAACAAGATAAAATTGAACAACCTTAACTCAGAGGAAGATTGAGGGAGAAGTGGTGGGTTAGGCGGAAGAATTAGGAGAGATGGTGATTGCGGTTGGCGTAATCATCATTTGGAATGCCGCGTCAAATGCCTTTAAGACCAGGACGGCGTCACACTCGTACTGAGTCAGCTAGGTCACAACTCGGCCAACTCACTCCTCCAACTCAAAACTATTCGATCTTAATTAACTTGATCAACTTATCGCAGCTGAGGTTTAAGCAATATGCCCGAAAAGAGTGATAAACATGAGACATATTCGCAGAATGCACTTTATGAATATGTCATAAAAATTAAAAAGAAATTAAAATTTAATTTTATTATTTTTTATTTTATTACATCTTATCCCACTTGTTATAATAATTTTTTATAACAATTTTTTGTTATAATAATTTTTCACAACAAAAAAATAGAAAATATATTTAACAACAAAAAACTATTTTATATATTTTTTTCCTAAAAACATAAAATATGTTTTTATTCTATGTTTTTAAGAAAACATTTTTTAGTTTTTTTTTGTTATCTTCCCTTATTTTTTGTACTATTGTTTTAAAAAATAATAATATAACCTTATAGAATGATTTAAAATAAAACATTATATATAAATATTATTTTTAAAAATATTAAAAATAAGTAAAAATATTTTAATTTTTCAAACAAAATTTTATTTTATAAAAATTATAAAATAGTTTTTAAAAACTATTTTTCAAATTTATTTTTTAAAACAATAACCAAATAGACCTCTTATTTGTATACAAAATTTCAAATATTTTTTATTATTTTATTTTAAAATTTATGATACTCCTAAAGTTAAGTATTCATAATTAAAAAATAAAATAGAAATAAAAAAATAAAGTTGATTATAAGAATATTCTTGTAAATTTTATCAAACATCCATTTTTTTTTTCAAAATTTATTTATTATAAAAGCGTTTTTTAAAAGTATCATGAAATGGAGTCTGATAGTTTATTTGATTGTATTTTACTTGAATTGGTTTTTGTATAAATGTTTTCTTTTTTGAAAAAATCATTTATGAAAAGATTTTGATTTTTTTATTTTATAAAATGATTTTAAAATTTTTTCAAACATCTTAATTTCATTTATTAGACTTTTTCCGTTATAAGTAACATTTAGAAGCACTTGAAACTCTAAGTGATATGATGGTTTTCATTTTATAATTTTTTTTTTTTTTTTTTTTTTGGTGAAAAAAAAAGAATTATTTCAAGCGTCGGCCACCACGTTGGAAATGAAAATCCTCAGCGCTGCCATTGGATGAGCTTAATCACGTGACCTCCAATTAATCAACCAGAATCACGGTCCCAGTCGACTCGGGAACTCCACGCACTCACGAGTTAGAGCAGCCTCTGCATCCACACGTGTCAATCTAACAGGAACGGTCTCGCACACGTGAGAGCTCTCGCGCACGTGTCAGACTCCCATTGAGTTAAGATCGCCCTCTGAAGCAAGCTCGTGAAATGTCCATGTCTCATTATCAGAAAAGCGGGACCCACCCACGTGGGTTTCTGATAACCTCATCAGAGCATCCGACGGCCCTGATTCGCTGACGAGATCCACTGGTATGGGCTTTTCTGCTGGGTTTAATCCCACACGTCACGCTTTTCGCGCCATGCCGTGGGCCCCCCACCCATCTGGAGCGTGGCTTTCAAGGTAACAGACCTCCACCACCACCACCACCACCGCCCACCGCCCACCCCCACCGCCACCGCCCACCATCTCCTCCTCCTAATTGACTGACACCTGACACATGTAATTATTTCTCCCTCCAAATAATACAACTTTCGCTGCCAAAGCAAAGACTCGCTGCGTAAACGACCACGGACCACCCTCACTCTCATGGAAAGTGGAAACTTCATGGCCTTGATTAAGAGCGCGTGCGGAAGTCTCAATACGTAAGAGAGTGGGAGGCAAAGCGAGTATTTTAGTGATTACGGATCTTACGGTTGAATAATCGGGTACAGGATATCTCAGGACACAAAGCCAAATCTTCAAACAAGGTGTCATGGTCACAAGTACCATTATCCATCTTTTGTTGTCTTCCTTAGAATTTCTTTCAAATACTGATGAATGAATTTTGAATTTCCATTTTATCCACTATACTTTTATATTAAATCATAAAATAATAATAATAATTCAACTGTAAAATAAAATATAATACATCTTCCTAATTTTTATTTTTTAAAATTAAGCGCGGATATATTAGGAACGGTCAAAATAAAAAGTATATGATAAAATTTTAAAAATAAATGTATATTGGAATCACAATGTGTTATAAGTTTTTTTTGTCTTTGTATTTTTTTCCGTTCTTTTATGTCTTGTACTTTTGGAAAGGAAACTCAATGAATTGCAATCTTAGTTCTCGATTGCCATGTTTTCCAAAATTTATTTTTTATTTTTTAATTTAAAAATAATTTTAAAAAATATGATCAAACGTATTCATTTTTTTTATTTTTAAAAATTAATAAAATTAATTTTTACTTATTTTCTAAAAATTATTCTTTATTTTATTTTGTTTATAAAAATTATTTCTAAAAAACAAATGTTAAAATTTTTTAAAAATAAAAAATATATTATTTTTCAATTACAAGCTCAAATAGATTCTTAAAAATTTTAAAATAGAAAAAACCTTAAATAATTAGAAATATTTTTTAATTGTAATTGTTGATAAACACACTATTAAAAAGAAAATTAAAGGGAAAAAAATTAATAAATAAAGAATTAATGTAATTAATAGTATAGATTTTATTATTAAGCAATTAAAGAAATAAAAAATTATAAAATATTATACACTTGAAACCCCTTGTGAATGCTTTGATTTTACCTTCTAGAACCATAGGAGGGAATGAAGAAAATCTAAGAAATTAAAAATCAAATTCAATAAAAATTTAAACATTTCTAAATTTCTTACTTTCTATTTATGAAAAGAAAAACAAATAAAATAAAATTTTATTAAATCCAAATTTATTTATTTTTTAATTTTCTTTATTTGATATTTTCCTTAAAAACTCTTCAAAATTCAAAACAATAATGTCCCCCGTTTGCCTTTCATTTGACCATCTTGTGTAGAGAACAAGAATCGGTGGGTCGAATGTTTTGAATTTCTATGTCTCCAATGGTCTTTTAATAAGGGAAAGCAGACAGCCACAAAGTACAATAAGAATGAGAAGTGGAGGGTAGGGTGAAATCATGGTAGCTATAGACACAAGGTTCAATGGGTCCATTATTGCCAAGATTCTTCCTCCATTATTGGAGTTTCATAATTTTCTAAGGATGAATTATTAAGAGAATAAAACATGAGAAAAAAAAACAAAATACATAAAGTAAATATTCTGATGATTTTACTTTTTAGTGGCATTTTGGTGGAGGAGCAATTTTGGGCTTTTGAAGATGAATGCTTTGTCCTTTTGGAAGTACAATAAGGTTTTGTCAGTCTTACTTTAGAAGTGTGAAAATTCCGTACATGAACTGAAATTGGCCATAAGAAATGTAATGACAAAGTTGTATTTTGGCTTCTCATCTCAGCGTAATAACATTTTTGAAATCCAACAATAGGAAATATGAAAATCAACTTTTAATATGAAAAATATTATTATTTTCGTGCACTCTGAATTGACTCCATCTTCTGTGTCCAAATTATCCTTTCATTTCTCCAGCTCAGTATCATCCTAATCTCCATGTCACTCTCTCTTATTTGGAAGTTTTTTCTCATCTTTCTTCACTCATGAAAACCCAAAATTTCTCTCATTTCAGTTTAGAAACTCAAATCCAAAACTTCGAGATTGTGTCAAAACGCACCTTTCGGCTCATTTAGGAGCCATGGGAGTCCAAGAGAATATGGGAAAAACGAAATGGAGCTCGGGTGGAGAGAGTAGGTACCTAAAAATCGAAACCCTAACCTCCAAATGCATCCTAGACTCGCAAATCTGTGTCCAAGATAGCTCTATCAGCAAGAAATAACACCAAACATCTCTCCTAAACCATTAAATCGACGAAGCCCTTGAAAAACCAGAGGAAACGATGTAGAAAATGAAGCACATGAGACTTTTAAAGTATTAGGTTCCGATGAACCGTCATTGTACTTTAGGTACTACCTTAATAGCCCTTAGGTACAACCTTAATCTACCTTAGGTACTATCTTAATTAAACTTGGGTATTATCTGTGTGAAGCCTTAGAACTTCATTTGTGGATATTACTTACTTCATTTGTGACCTTTAGAGTATGTCATTTTGTGATTAATAAGTGTGATCAGTTGATTCAACTTTAGCATTTTGGTGACTGCACATTAGGTACTACTTTAATAGCCTTAAGGTACTACTTTAATCTACTTTAGGTACTACCTTAACCGACCTTAGGTACTACCTAAGTAAAACTTGGGTACTACCTATCTAAAGCCTCAGAACTTCATTTGTGAATATTACTTACTTTATTTGTGATCCTTAGAGCACACCATTATGTGATTAATTAGTGTGGTCAATTGGTTCACCTTTGGTATTTTGGTGACTGTACCTTAGGTACTACCTTAATAGCCCTAAGGTACTACCTTAGTCTACCTTAGGTACTACCTTAACCAACCTTAAGTACTAACTAAGTAAAGCTTGGGTACTACCTATCTGAAGCATCAAAACTTCATTTATGGATATTATTTACTTCATTCTCGACCAGACCTCGACCGGAAATGGGTAACCGATCGACCGATTTTATGTCTAAAACTGAAAATGACACCAACCCGCTCTTAAACAGCTGAATGAGCTTAACTAAGGTAGTACCTAAGGTCAGTTAAGGTAGTACTTAAGGTAAATTAAGGTAGTACCTTAGGACAATTAAGATAGTACCTAAGGTACAGTCACCAAAATACCAAAGGTGAACTAACTGACCACACTAATTAATCACAAAATGACATGCTTTAAAGGTCACAAATAAAGTAAGTAATATTCATAGATGAAGTTTTGAGGCTTCACACAAGTAATACCCAAGTTTAACTAAGGTAGTACCTAAGATCAGTTAAGGTAGTACCTAAGGTAAATTAAAGTTGTACCTAAGGGCTATTAACGTAGTACTTAAGATACAATCATTGGTTGAGGTCCGGTCGAGGATCGGTCGACCGGTTCATTGGGACCCAATACTTTAAGAGTCTCTTGAGCTTCATTTTTTGCACAATTTCCCTTGGTTATTCAAGGGCTTTACCGATTTAATGGTTTAAGAGAGATGTTTGGTGCTATTTCTTGCTGATAGAGCTATCTTGGACACAAATTTTCGAGTCTATGACGCATTTGGAGGTTAGGGTTTCGATTTTTGGGTACCTGCTCTCTCTACTCGAGCTCCATTTCGTTTTTTTCGAATTCTCTTGAACTCCCATGACTCCTAGATGAGCCGAAAGATGCGTTTTGACATCGCCTTAGAGTTTTGAATTTGAGTTTTTGAATTGAAATGAGAGAATTTTTGGGTTTTCGGGAGTGAAGAAAGATGAGAGAAAGCTTCCAAATGAGAGGGGGTGACATGATGCTGAGCTGGAGAAATGGAAGGGCAATTTGGGCACAGAAGATAGAGTAAGCTCAGAGTGCACAAAAATGATAATACTTTTCATATTTAAAGTTGATTATCATATTTCACATTGTTGGGTTTCGAAAATGCTATTATGTTGGGATGGGAAGCCCAAAGCACAACTTTTCCAAATGTAATTGTGGGTCTGTTCATATTTTTAAATTTTAATTGCAATGCTATTTGGTAAATTTTAAAATTAAATTAGAACATATATTGCATACTTATAGATGCATTGTTGAGCCATAAAGTTCTTTGATAAAAAAAGAAATAATCAAGAAAAAATATCCATGAAGGATGAAAATATCAAGTTTTATGGATACATTGATCATTTGATTTTACAAATATATTAGGAAATACGGTGAAAATTTTGATATAAAATATAGATGAGACAAAAGTTTATCAAAATTCAAAGAAATGTTTTAAAAAAAAAACTCTAATAAATGATATCAAAAGTAATAATACACACATTACGGGCATTTTGTTGAAAAAGTTTGATATGTGTTTGATATAATTTGTGATATTCAATAATAATATTTAAAATTTGAAAATATATTTTATATACATCAGTCTAATTTTGATGTATTTAATGACATGGAAAAAATAATAATACATGTATAATTATTTTTATTTTAAAATATTAATAATTTTATTTATAAATTTATATAATTATTATATAAAACTTGTGATAATTACAATTAATTTATTTGCAATATAAATACATAATTGTAAGATATTCACGTTTAAGAATTTAATATACAGACTATGTTTGTTTTTGAAAAATGTAAAAGAAAGAAAACATAAAAGAAAATAAAAAATATATTAAAAGTTAATAAATTATTTTTATTTACTACTTTAAACTTATTTAACTTATTTTAACTCATTGATATAAAGATTAAATAATTTAAAAATACATAAAATTTGAATTAGTTTTAATTATATTTGATATTTTTCATAATATAACAAAAAAAAAAAAAATTCTCTAGTATTTTTTAATCACTAAAACATAATCATAATCTTGTGAAGATAGATATATATACAAATTAGGTATTCCAAATCGCTTCATGGTCAGGGTTCAAACTCCAATTCAAATTATTTTCGTTCAAGCATAAACTGCAATAAACATCGACTGCAACTTGGTGGGCTGGGCTGGGAGGCAGGACAGGCGGGAGTGGGCTTGAGCCCAATAAACATTTTAAAATTTTAGAATTCAAAACATAAAATGACCCACGTGGCATGGATAAATCGGTATTCCACCCGAAATATCGGGAAAACATCGATGATAAATTGCTTATTTGGTTAAGGTCGATAAATCGGTATTCCACCCAAAATATCGGGAAAATATCGATGATAAATTGTTTATTTTGTGGAATCGTTGAAGTTTTGAAATTTCTCCTACACTTATTAGGTCGGAGGCTATATATATTAACACTTTCATCATTGATTATAATCATACAACCATTAAAAAGTTGTGGAACTATATAGAACTCTATAAAAATGTCTTTAATTTTTAATTAAAATCCAACACAAATAATAATCAAATTAAAAATATAAACCTAAATACTATCTAAATATTAAACATATAACAAGTCTACAACCCATTGAATAATCAGATTTTTTTATTTAATAATCAAATTGAGTTAGATTTCATGTTAGTCTATATGATTAGTGTTTCAATCATATATGTTTAATTATGATTTAATTGACTTATTATTTAAAAACAAATTTGAAATGAGTAAAAAATAAGTTAAATAGTTTAAAGTTATAATTAAGTTAATTAATATGATTATTAAATGAATTCATTTGGTTTCGTGTTATGCAAGTTGACCAAAAACCAACTATTTATTAAATGAGTTATGTAAGTTGACATAAATTTGATCCAAATCCAATTATAATCAACCCAAACCCACAAAAAGCAAGTTGGATTCAAGTTGTATTGATGAATCATATCAAAATTTGTTACCTTTAATTATATGGATATATGTGGCTTATTATAGAGCCATGTTCTACAAAACTTGAAAGACACTCCAATTATGGGATGTAATGACATGAATTTTTAATGAGATGTGATATTGATTTACTTAGATTTCTAATAAGGATCAATGGCTTGACTAATGATTCAATTAGTAGATTGGTCAGTCATATGGACCTGTATTTTTCATGTGTCCCCACTCAATGGGTAGACCCACTTTTTAGGTGAAAAACTATATTTATAAAAAACTAGAGTTGTTATTATTTTTATATTTTTTAAAGGGAAAATAAAATAAGAAACTGAAACCTTAAGAAAAATGACTTCTTAAACTTTTGGAAAAACGTATCTTTGAAAAAATTCAAGTTTAAGTTTGAGGATTAGGTTACATATTGGGAAGATACCTTAAAGATAGCACCCCTCTAAGCTTTAAAAGGTCTGAGTAAATTGAGGGAAGAATGATAATTAATTGATTGGTTGAAGGTGCCAAGAAAAGCTAAAGGTGATGGCCTAAATTCTAACAACATATTAAGATGCCAAACAATCATTTCAAGTCACAAGTATAAAGGAGGGATGGGGTGTATACTTGGACTGCAACTCATGCATTATCATAAGACATCAAGGTTAGTTTGAATATCATATCACTCAACATGCATTATCATTTAGATCAATAGATCCAACAAAGCAAGCTAAACAAAGGATAATCAAGCAACCAAAATAAAAAATAAAAATAGAAGACATATCAAGCATGATGATTCTCGCACATGCGACATGCATATATGTGGAATTGAAAAGTAAAAATGAGGGGTGTACCTAAATAGCATATGTTAATTACAATGCAATTCCATAAAACAACGGGAGTTAGAATAAATTACAAAGGCAAATAATGAGATTCTAAATCCTAGCATGCATGATATATGTATAATATAAAGGAAATGTCAAGAGTTTAAAGAAAATATTGCCTATTCATAAGGGATATGCATACAATTCATTATTAAAGCTAAACCAATGTGCAAGAGAACTAGAAACACTAGTATTAATTTTTGTGCCAAACTACCTAGTAAGGGATAAAATAATTGTAATAGTAAAAATAACCTAAGTAAATATCTAGAAGCATAATTTTATGGCGAGATAAATCACACAATATCCTCAATATGCCTACATTATAGAATACAAGTCAAAGTCAAGTCATGATATGCCCAAAAACTCTAGATTAAATAATAGAGTAAGTGTTATATAGAAATTTTAGTACACAACCAGAATAGTAGGGTTCATAAGATAAATCCTAAAAAAAATCTAGAAGGTGAATTTAGTGACAAGAATTTTCAAGAAACATCCTCTATTGTTTAGTTCATCATCCTACTAGCCAAATAATCATTCAAGGCCTAGATTAATTCCAGAATTACAAAAGGTATAGAAGGTTCAAAATTGATAAGAAAGCAATGACATGCATTAACCAATTTTTTGAAAATAACCAAAACTCTCCTAAAATCATACAAAAAATCACACAAATCAATCAAGGTGTAAACTAAGAAAACAAACAGAAGACATGCAAAACAATGTTTAAACATGTTATCTGTCTAGAATTAGTCTAGTATAGTGGGTACAACTTCAAAAAATCATATCTCATACTAGAAAAAATATATTTCAATGTTTTATATGTCAAAACTCAATTTCAGAAAGTCAAGAATTTAGAAAAAAAAAAAAAAAAAAAAACCCTTTTAAATAAAAAAGATTAAAAATTAAATAGAACATGATGAAAGAAATTAACCTAACTCCCAATTGGAAGAACATTTTTTACTCACTCGAATTCCCAAAATCAATTTCAAGAAGAGAACAACATCATACAATCCTTAGAAAAAATTTTAAGACACTAAAAATAATCAAAACAAATTTTATTTCAAAAGGGACAATAGTTGGGCTAAAAGACAACAAGAAGGAGTTTTGAAAGTTCTTATATGTTAGAGTTCCATTAAATCCTCATTCAATTTACACAACTTGTGCATCCTCAAATTCAAATGAATGTTTAAAATTGACCAAGGCCAATAACATTCCCATTAATTTGGGAGCACAAGTTCAAACAAAAAAAAAAAAAAGGAGGGGGGAGTTTTAGAAAGTTAGAAAAGAGAATGCAACTTGGATAAAAATGAGTTGCATTTTTTTTAAAATAAAATGAAATCTTTACACTAGAGACCTAGAATGGATTTTTTTTTCTTTTTTTTAATCAAAAGCTTTAGATGATTTAAATCCTTTTGAAAATAATTTAAGGAGAAGCAAAGGTAATTACCAAGCAAGCTAAGCAATCTTAAATAATAGAATACAAAATAGAGATTTCTAATTTCCTACTTAAAGAAACAACCAGAAGAAAAAGACAATTTAAAAACTAATTTGGATTCCCTTTTGCCTACCCTTCGTTTGTGATCAAGGAGCCATATCAATAATGAAGAAAATTCATTTTGACAAAAGACTAAGGATATGGGAGTTTGTTTGGATAGAGTCTTTAAAAGCAAAACATAATGTAACAAAATTAGACATGAGCTTCCACATTTTTATCCATTGTTTGTATTGATATTAATTTGAGTATTTAGACCCATATCACTTGCATTGTACATGATTTTGGTACATTAGGAGTTGCATTGAAGATACAAGTCATAAGTTCTTTGTAAGATGATAAGTTGTTCATAGTAGGCTCTTGAATTTGGGTAATCTAGTAGAAACTATAATGTACCACCTCATAATTAGAGGGATGACTTGTCTTGACAATTGGAATGAGTTTTTCCATGATGAGTGTATTAATGTATATGGTTATATATTGAATAGGACCTATGATAAATCATAATATAAGGCTATTAGGTTGTCATGATTCACTAAGTTACTATGTTGCATGAACTCTTAACCTTGAGAGGATATTGAGCTTGTTTTGAAATCAACAGATGGCTTTGACCTATGGATTAAAGTGGTCATATATTCTATACAAATTGGGTCATTGTTGATGAAAGCTAGTGACAACAAGTATTCTCAATAGAGGTACCATGATATCTCAAGAAATTAAGACAATGTGTCTCCTTAGGTGATCCATGTGTTTATATTAGATTATGGAAACCAATTCATGGGGAGTCTACATGTAATGGATAATAGATCAGAAGGAAGATTATATAAACACCTCCTTAGAGGTTAGAGTTTCAGTTTTCTTGCTTAGATTTTTTAGATTTTAAAGAGAAGGACCCTAACCATTCTCATGGGAGAGAGAGAAACCCACCATTCTCTCATGTTGAAAACCATGAAGGAAGAAATTAGGTGAAAGACTCCTAGGTAGACAAGATTTACAATGATTACTATAGTTTTACCATCTTCATCTAATGAGATTTGATTTTGGAACATCCAGATAACATGTTTGAGCTTCTATCTCTACTTTTAATATGTATTTTGGTTTTTGAAACCTTTCTTTTCTACTACGTTAGATTTAGAGAGCCTTAAGGATAAATAGCATGCACCCTATGAGATTAAGGGTCAGGAAACAAAGTAATACAAGATTCCTAACAACGAGATATGGACGTTGAGAATGATAAACCCCTACAATTAGATGATAACAATGGAAATCTTGATCCACAAATTGCCACACATGTTCATGATTCAAGAGTTGATGTTGAGAAGGTGTTGATTGAAGAAGTTTATAGTGAGAATTTCAACATAGACACAACAAATTCATTTGAGCAAGGAATGCAATGACCAACAAATCCTATTGGCATTAGTATATATTGACTCCATGAGTGTTAGACAAAGTAATGGTGCTAGTGCTTCTAGTTTTAGTTACGATGGCTCACGAGGAAAGAGAGGTGATGATGAAGGTGATGGTGAGAATGATGGACAAAAAGACTGAAGTCAACGTTTATTGAGCTCATTCGCTAATGAGGTTGATATCACACATTGCACGCAAGATGAAGAACATGACTCTAGAAGAACTGACCTAGGCAATGGAACTCTCAAAAAACCACATTGAGGGAGGACACAACAAAATATGACAACTTTTGATAAGGAATCCTTCTTTGTCAATTTTGACTTTGAGTATAGGGACTTAACATGGTAACTCATCAAATGAGGCTCATGTTTATCATTTTTATGTGATGAATTATGACCAACCACCTCCTTTCAAATATGAATTGAGTTCAAGTTCAATTGATGATTATGGTATACTTAACTATCTTCCTACACAAATGTCATACATTTCATATGCAAGGGCAAGTTGAAACAAACACATGAGTGAACTCGGAGTTTGTTATCCATAGAGAAGCAATAGGTATGGGCTAAGAGACTTCTGCATAGCATGTTCACAATTATAATCAATATTATGTAAAATCTATGTCATGGTACCAATATTGTCTTTATCAAGGTGGACTCTCGACATCTTCAAGAGTTATGGAACCACATCAATCCTCATTTTGGTATTAAAAGAAATCATTATAATATAATTTGAAACAAATGTTGACATTTAATCAAATTAAATATTTACTTGAGATCAATATTTAATTCACATTTTGAAACTTCATATTTCTTAGTAGCATATATATTATTATTATTGGGTATCATCAATTATATGAGACATATTTTTTTTTTTTTACTCACAAAAAATTCAATATATGGATTACTATTTGTTTTATTTATTTTTTTTTTTGGAGTTATCCCTAATATTTTTATGAGTTTTTGATGAATTTCCATCTCATTGATATTTTTTTCCAAATTTTCGTTCGATATTTTCATAAAATCGAACCATCGATGTTTTACCAATTTCTAAAAATTTCATCCTTGGGTAGGAAGGCTGAGATATTAGGATGTGAGGGGAAAAAAGATTAGGTAGGAAAAATGAGGAGGTTGAGCAAAAGAAGTAAAAGAAGAGGAGTTTATGATTTTAGGCTTTGTTTTGGAATAAATTTTAAGTTTGGGTTTAAGAATTTAGGCTTTATTGGGAATAAATTTGAAGTAGGGTTTTTTTTTTCTCCTATTATAAGACATTAGTTTTGATGATTTTGGTTTGGCCCTATATATTTGGGTTTTTATAGTGAAGTCTTGGGTCTTGTTAATTTTCAGTTGTTTGCTTAGTTTTATTTTATGATTTTTTTTGGCTTAATATTTTGAATTTTTATTTTTTTAGCATTTGTTTTAGTATGATATTTTTTGGATATGTACTATTATTGATAGTTCTTTATGATTGCTTAAAATTTCAAAATTTTTGTTGTGATTTTATCTATATTACTTGTGAGATATTTTATATTATTTTTTAATAATATTTTTATAGCCATCACATATTTTTCCTATAATTTGATTCAATTTTTCCATCACCAAAAATGTAGTTCCATTTGATTGCAACATAAACCAATCATATTAAGTCGACCAATTTTGCCTTAAGAAATCATAGTAGACATGGTGTTGCTAAAGAAGTTTGAAGGATAAATAGTTCATATACGAGAATAAAAAGATAATTCTCGTTATGTATTTTTAACATTGTTTAATAAATATATATATACAAAGATTGGTAGAAGGGAAGGTAAGTCAATTGATTTAGCTTGAGTTTAGCTAA
>JAJJMF010026004.1:932-18604 GCA_022058775.1 Vitis hybrid cultivar
ATAACAACCCATTGAAAAATGCAGTGAAAAGGAAATCAAATTCCTATAATAGACAACAAATGAAATCACAAATAAAAATTAAAAACAAAAAAAAACCAAACACGTAGCGAACAAGAAAACAAGGAAATCAACACAATCAAAATCAATTCGATACGGCATAGATGAAGTCAAAAAATAATACTCAAACATAACACATATATTGAACAATGCCATATAGGAAAGAACAAGGAATACGAAGTAAACATATCCATGAAGAATTTCCACATGCGCTTCTCTTGCTTTCGAGAACCCTGAAATATCCGCTTATACGCATATAAGCGATGGGCAGTGAAACCAATATCAGATGAAAAGACGAGAAAACGAAAACAACACCCTATCCCAAAATGCAGTTAAAATGAAATCAAACGCTTCTGACAAACAACAAGAGAATTGAGAAATAAAATACCAAACATAAAGCGCACAAACAAACACAAAAATCAACAAATTCAAAATCGATTCGATTGCGCATAGATAAAGTTAACAAATAAAACCCAAACATAACAGAGATAACGAACAATGAGATTTGGGAGATAACAGGGAATCCGAAGTAAACTTACCTAGGAAGTATTTCTTCAGACACTTCTCCTCCTCCCGAGAAACCTGAAAAATCCAGTTACGAGCACATATTAATGGTTGGCAAAGAAACCAAGATCCGATGAAAAGGCCAAAAAAGGAAAGTAGCATCGCATGGCAACGTGCAGCGAAAAAGAAATCAAATTATTTTTAGACACAACCAAAGAAATGAGAAATAACATACCAAACATAAACCGCACAAACAGACACAAAAATAAACACATGAAAAATCAATTTTATCACAAGTACACCCAGTCAACAAACAACACCAAAAAATAACAAAGATAACGAACAATGCGATATAGGAGAGAACAAGGAATACGAAGCAAACTTATGAAAGAAGTACTTCCTCCTAAACTGCTTTTGCTCCCGATAAACCTGAGAAATCTAGTTATACGCTCATAAATGCTTGGCAAAGAAACCGAGATCCAATGAAAAAAAGAAAAAAGGAAATTAAAATCCCATTGAAAAATGCAGTGAAAAGGAAATCAAATTCCTACAATAGACAACAATTGAAATCATACATAAAAATTAAAAAAAAAAAAACCAAACATGTAGCGCACAAGAAGACAAGGAAATCAACACAATAAAAATCAATTCGATACGGCCTAGATGAAGTCAAAAAATAATACTCAAACATAACATATATATTGAACAATTGCATATAGGAAAGAACAAGGAATACGAAGTAAACATATCCATGAAGAATTTCCTCATGTGCTTCTCTCGCTCCCGAGAAACCTGAAATATCCACTTATATGCATATAAGCGGTGGGCAATGAAACCAATATCAGATGAAAAGACGAGAAAACGAAAACAACACCCCATCCACAAATGCAATTTAAATGAAATGAAACGCTTCTCACAAACAACAAAAGAAATGAAAAATAAAACACCAAACATAAAGCGCACAAACAAACACAAAAATCAACAAATTCAAAATCGATTCGATGGCGCATAGATCCAGTTAAAAAATAATACATAAACATAACAGAGATAACGAACAATGAGATTTGGGAGATAACAGGGAATTCGAAGTAAACTTACCTAGGAAGTATTTCTTCAGACACATCTCCTCCTCCCGAGAAACCTGAAAAATCCAGTTACGTGCACAATTTAATGGTTGGCAAAGAAACCGAGATCCGATGAAAAGGCCAAAAAAGGAAAGTAGCATCGCACGGCAACGTGCAGCGAAAAAGAAATCAAATTCTTTTTACACACAACCAAAGAAATGAGAAATATCATACCAAACATAAACCGCACAAACAGACAATAAAATAAACACATGAAAAATCAATTTTATCCCACAAGTACACCCAGTTAACAAACAACACCAAAAAATAACAGAGATAACGAACAATGCGATATAGGAGAGAACAGGGAATACGAAGCAAACTTATGGAAGAAGTACTTCCTCCTAAACTGCTCTTGCTCCCGAGAAACCTGAAAAATCCAGTTATACGCTCATAAATGCTTGGAAAAGAAAACAAGATCCAATGAAAAAAAGAAAAAAGGAAATTAACAACCCATTGAAAAATGCAGTGAAAAGGAAATCAAATTCCTACAATAGACAACAAATGAAATCACAAATAAAAATTAAAAATAAAAACAAACCAAACACGTAGCACATAAGAAAACAAGGAAATCAACACAATCAAAATCAATTCGATACAGCATAGATGAAGTCAAAAAATAATACTCAAACATAACAGATATATTGAACAATGCCATATAGGAAAGAACAAGGAATACGTAGTATACTTATCCATGAAGAATTTCCTCATGCGCTTCTCTCGCTCCCGAGAAACCTGAAATATCCGCTTATACGCATATAAGCGGTGGGCAATGAAACCAATATCAGATGAAAAGACGACAAAACGAAAACAACAACCCATCCACAAATGCAGTTAAAATGAAATGAAACGCTTCTCACAAACAACAAAAGAAATGAAAAATAAAACACCAAACATAAAGCGCATAAACAAACACAAAAATCAACAAATTCAAAATCGATTCGATTGCGCATAGATCAAGTTAACAAATAATACCCAAACATAACAGATATAACGAACAATGAGATTTGAGAGATAACACGGAATTCATAGAAAACTTACGTAGGAAGTATTTCTTCAGACACTTCTGCTCCCGAGAAACCTGAAAAATCCAATTACGTGCACATATTAATGGTTGGCAAAGAAACCAAAATCCGATGAAGAGGCCAAAAAAGGAAAGTAGCATCGCATGGCAAGATGCAGAGAAAAAGAAATCAAATTCTTCTAACACACAACCAAAGAAATGAGAAATAACATACCAAACATCAACCGCACAAACAGACAAAAAAATAAACACATGAAAAACAAATTTTATCACACGTACACCCAGTCCACAAATAACACAAAAAAATAACAGAGTTAACGAGCAATTCGATATAGGAGAGAACAGGGAATATGAAGCAAACTTATGGAAGAAGTACTTCCTCCTAATTTGCTCTTGCTCCCGAGAAACCTGAAAAATCCAGTATACGCTTATAAATGCTTGGCAAAGAAACCGAAATCCGATGAAGAGGCCAAAAAAGGAAAGTAGCATCACAGGGCAACCTGCAGCGAAAAAGAAATCAAATTCTTCTAACACACAACCAAAGAAATGAGAAATAACATATCAAACATAAACCCCACAAACAGACATAAAAATAAATTTTATCACAAGTACACCCAGTCAACAAACAACACTAAAAAATAACAGAGATAACGAACAATGCGATATAGGATAGAACAGGGAATACGAAGCAAACTTATGGAAGATGTACTTCCTCCTAAATTGCTCTTGCTCCCGAGAAACCTGAAAAATCCAGTTATACGCTCATAAATGCTTGGCAAAGAAACCGAGATTCAATGAAAAAAAGAAAAAAGGAAATTAACAACCCATTGAAAAATGCAGTGAAAAGGAAATCAAATTCCTACAATAGACAACAAATGAAATCACAAATAAAAATTAAAAATAAAAAAAAAACAAAACACGTAGCGCACAAGAAAACAAGGAAATAAACACAATCAAAATCAATTCGATACGGTATAGATGAAGTGAAAAAATAATACTCAAACATAACAGATATATTGAACAATGCCATATAGGAAAGAACAAGGAATACGAAGTATACTTATCCATGAAGAATTTCCTCATGCGCTTCTCTCGCTCCCGAGAAACCTGAAATATCCGCTCATATGCATATAAGCGGTGGCCAATGAAACCCATATCAGATGAAAAGACGAGAAAATGAAAACAACACCCCATCCCAAAATGCAGTTCAAAGGAAATCAAACGCTTCGCACAAACAACAAAAGAATTGAGAAATAAAACACCAAACATAAAGCGCACAAACAAACACAAAAATCAAAAAATTCAAAATCCATTCGATTGCGCATAGATCAAGTTAACAAATAATACCCAGACATAACAGAGATAACGAACAATGAGATTTGGGAGATAACACGGAATTCAAATAAAACTTACGCAGGAAGTATTTCTTCAGACACTTCTCCTGCTTCCTAGAAACCTGAAAAATCCAGTTGCATGCACATAGTAATGGTTGGCAAAGAAACCGAGATCCGGTGAAGAGGCCAAAAAAGGAAAGTAGCATTGCATGGCAAGATGCAGCGAAAAAGAAATCAAATTCTTCTAACACATAACCAAAGAAATGAGAAATAACATACCAAACATCAACCGCACAAACAGACACAAAAATAAACGCATGAAAAATAAATTTTTTCACACGTACACCCAGTCAACAAACAACACCAAAAAAATAACAGAGATAACGAACAATGCGATATAGGAGAGAACAGGGAATACGAACCAAACTTATGGAAGAAGTACTTCCTCCTAAACCGCTCCTGTTCTCGAGAAACCTGAAAAATTCGGTTATACGCTCATAAATGCTTGGCAAAGAAACCGAGATCCAATGAAAAAAAGATAAGGAAAATAACATCCCATTGAAAAATGCAGTGAAAAGGAAATCAAATTCCTACAATAGAGAACAAATGAAATGAAAAATAACAATTAAAAAAAAAAAAAAAAAACCAAACACGTAGCGCACAAGAAAACAAGGAAATCAACACAATCAAAATCAATTTGATACGGCATAGATGAAGTCAAAAAATAATACTCAAACATAACAGATGTATTGAACAATGCCATATAGGAAAGAACAAGGAATACGAAGTAAGTATATCCATGAAGAATTTCCTCGTGCGCTTCTCTCGCTCTCGAGAAACCTGAAATATCCACTTATATGCATATAAGTGGTGGGCAATGAAACCCATATCAAATGAAAAGACGAGAAAACGAAAACAACACCCCATCCCAAAATTCAGTTAAAATGAAATGAAACGCTTCTCACAAACAACAAAAGAAATGAAAAATAAAACACCAAACATAAAGCGCACAAACAAACACAAAAATCAATATATTCAAAATCGATTCGATTGCGCATAGATCAAGTTAACAAATAATACCCAAACATAACAGAGATAACGAACAATGCAATTTGGGAGATAAAAGGGAATTCGAAGAAAACTTACCTAGGAAGTATTTCTTCAGACACTTCTCTTGCTCCCGAGAAACCTAAAAAATCCAATTACGTGCACATATTAATGGTTGACAAAGAAACCGAGATCCGATGAAGAGGCCAAAAAAGGAAAGTAGCATCGCATGGCAACATGGAGCGAAAAAGAAATCAAATTCTTCTAACACACAACCAAAGAAATGAGAAATAACATACCAAACATCAACCGCACAAACAGACACAAAAATAAACACATGAAAAATAAATTTTATCACACGTACACCCAGCCCACAAACAACACCAAAAAATAACAGAGTAAACGAGCAATGCGATATAGGAGAAAACAGGGAATACGAACCAAACTTATGGAAGAAGTACTTCCTCCTAAACTACTCTTGCTCCCGAGAAACCTGAAAAATCCAGTATACGCTCATAAATGCTTGGCAAAGAAACCGAGATCCAATGAAAAAAAGAAAAAAGGAAATTAACAACCCATTGAAAAATGCAGTGAAAAGCAAATCAAATTCCTACAATAGACTACAAATGAAATCACAAATAAAAATTAAAAATAAAAAAAAAACCAAACACGTAGCGCACAAGAAAACAAGGAAATCAACAAAATCAAAATCAATTCGATACAGCATAGATGAAGTCAAAAAATAATACTCAAACATAACAGATATATTGAACAATGCCATATAGGAAAGAACAAGGAATACGAAGTATACTTATCCATGAAGAATTTCCTCATGCGCTTCTCTCGCTCCCGAGTAACCTGAAATATCCGCTCATATGCATATAAGCGGTGGCCAATGAAACCCATATCAGATGAAAAGACGAGAAAATGAAAACAACACCCCATCCCAAAATGCAGTTCAAAGGAAATCAAACGCTTCTCACAAACAACAAAAGAATTGAGAAATAAAACACCAAACATAAAGCGCACAAACAAACACAAAAATCAATACATTCAAAATCGATTCGATTGCGCATAGATCAAGTTAACAAATAATACCCAAACATAACAGATATAACGAATAATGAGATTTGAGAGATAACACGGAATTCATAGAAAACTTACACAGGAAGTTTTTCTTCAGACACTTCTGCTCCCGAGAAACCTGAAAAATCCAGTTACATGCACATATTAATGGTTGGCAAAGAAACCGAGATCCGATGAAGAGGCGAAAAAAGGAAAGTAGCATCACATGGCAATATGCAGCGAAAAAGAAATCAAATTCTTCTAACACACAACCAAAGAAATGAGAAATAACATACCAAACATCAACCGCACAAACAGACAAAAAAATAAACACATGAAACACAAATTTTATCACACGTACACCCAGTCCACAAATAACACCAAAAAATAACAGAGTTAACGAGCAATTCGATATAGGAGAGAACAGGGAATATGAAGCAAACTTATGGAAGAAGTACTTCCTCCTAATTTGCTCTTGCTCCCGAGAAACCTGAAAAATCCAGTATACGCTTATAAATGCCTGGCAAAGAAACCGAAATCCGATGAAGAGTCCAAAAAAGGAAAGTAGTATCACAGGGCAACCTGCAGCGAAAAAGAAATCAAAATCTTTTAACACACAACCAAAGAAATGAGCAATAACATATCAAACATCAACCCCACAAACATACACAAAAAGAAACACATGAAAAATAAATTTTATCACAACTACACCCAGTCAACAAACAACACCAAAAAATAACAGAGATAACGAACAATGCGATATAGGATAGAACAGGGAATACGAAGCAAACTTATGGAAGAAGTACTTCCTCCTATATACCCAAACATAACAAAAATAACGAGCGATGTGACATGGGAGAATTCGAATGAAACTTACCAAAAAAGTATTTCTTCAAAGACTTCACCTGCCCCTGAATAACCTGAAAAAATGACGTTATACGATTATAAATTGTGGGCTAAGAAACCGACATTAAATGAAAAGACGAGAAAAGGAAACTAACATTCCATCAAAAAACGCTACAAAAAGGAAATCAACAACTTCTCACCCAAAATCAAAGAAATCACAAACAACAAAAAAAACACAAATGCGCACAAAAAATAACACAAATCAACAAATAATATCAACACATAACAGAGATAATGAAAATTGCGATATAGCAGAAAAAAAAGAATACGAAGTAAACTTAGATAAGAAGTACTTTCTCATAAACTTCTCTTGCTTCCGAGAAACCTGAAAAGTCCAGTGATTTGCTTAGAAATGCTTGCCAAAGAAGTCGAGATCACATGAAAAGACCAGAAATACAAATTACACTATTCTCACCCACAAAGAAAGAAATGAGAAATAAAAAATGAAACGTAAATCGCACAAACCGAGACATAATGAACATATTCGAACTTAATTCAATAATGCATAGATCAAGTCAACAAATCATACCCAAACATAACAGATATATTGAACAATGCGATATATGAAAGAACAGGGAATACGAAGAAAACTTATCTCAGAAGACTTTCCTCACACACTTCTCCTGCTCACGAGAATCCTGAAAAATCCACTTCTATGCTTATTAGTGGTTGGAAAAGACACGGAGATCAGATGAAAAGACGAGAAAATAAAAATAACATCCCAAGGAAAAACACAGTTCAAAGGAAATCTAATACTTCTCACAAACAATCAAATAAATGACAAATAAAAAGCCACACATAAAACCCACAACCAAACACAGAAATAAAAATATTCTAAATAAATTCTATAACGCATACATAAAGTAAAAATATCATACCCAAACATAACAAACATAACGAGCGATGTGAGATGGGAGAATTCGAATGAAACTTACCAAAAAGTATTTCTTCATACACTTCACCTGCTCCTGAATAACCTGAAAAAATGAAGTTATACCGTTATAAATTGTGGGCTAAGAAACCGACATTAAATGAAAAGACGAGAAAAGGAAACTAACATTCCATCAAAAAACGCTACAAAAAGGAAATCAACAACTTCTCACCCAAAATCAAAGAAATCACAAACAACAAAAAAAACACAAATGCGCACAAAAAATAACACAAATCAAGAAATAATATCAACACATAACAAAGATAATGAAAATTGCGATATAGCAGAAAAAAAAGAATACGAAGTAAACTTATATTAGAAGTACTTCCTCATAAACTTCTCTTGCTTCCAAGAAACCTGAAAAGTCCAGTGATTTGCTTAGAAATGCTTGTGAAAGAAGCCGAGATCACATGAAAAGAGTAGAAATACAAATTACACTATTCTCACCCACAAAGAAAGAAATGAGAAATAAAAAATGAAACGTAAATCGCACAAACCGAAACATAATGAACATATTCAAACTTAATTCAATAATGCATAGATCAAGTTAACAAATCATACCCAAACATAACAGATATATTGAACACTGCAATATATGAAAGAACAGGGAATACGAAGAAAACTTATGTAAGAAGACTTTCCTCACACACTTCTCCCTCTCCCGAGCATCCTGAAAAATCCACTTATATGCATATTAATGGTGGGACAAGACACCGAGATCAGATGAAAAGACGAGAAAATAAAAATAACATCCCAAGGAAAAACACAGTTCAAAGGAAATCTAATATTTCACACAAACATTAAAATAAATGACAAATAAAAAGCCACACATAAAAACTACAACCAAACACAGAAATCAAAATATTCTAAATAAATTCTATAACGCATACATAAAGTAAAAAAATAATACCCAAACTTAACAAACATAACGAGCGATGTGAGATGGGAGAATTCGAATGAAACTTACCAACAAAAGTATTTCTTCATACATTTCACCTGCTCTCGAATAACCTGAAAAAATGAAGTTATACGGTTATAAATTGTGGGCTTAGAAACCGACATTAAATGAAAAGACGAGACAAGGAAACTAACATTCCATGGAAAAATTCCACAAAAAGGAAATCAACAACTTCTCACCCATAATCAAAGAAATAACAAACAACAAACAAAACACAAATGCGCACAAAAAATAACACAAATAAACAAATAATACCAACACATAACAGAGATAATGAAAATTGCCATATAGTAGAAAAAAGGGAATACGAAGTAAACCTAGATGAGAAGTACTTCCTCAGAAACTTCTCTTGCGTCCGAGAAACCTGAAAAGTCCAGTGATTTGCTTAGAAATGCTTGCCAAAGAAGCCGAGATCACATGAAAAAAACAGAAATACAAATTACACTATTCTCACCCACAAAGAAAGAAATGAGAAATAAAAAATGAAACGTAAATCGCACAAACCGAAACATCATGAACATATTCGAACTTAACTCAATAACGCATAGATAGAGTCAACAAATCATACCCAAACATAAAAGATATATTGAACAATGCGATATATGAAGGAACAGGGAATACGAAGAAAACTTATGTAAGAAGACTTTCCTCACACACTTCTCCTGCTCCCGAGCATCCTGAAAAATCCACTTATATGCATATTAATGGTGGGACAAGACACCGAGATCAGATGAAAAGACAAGAAAATAAAAACAACATCCCAAGGAAAAACACAGTTCAAAGCAAATCTAATACTTCACACAAACATTAAAATAAATGACAAATAAAAAGCCACACATAAAACCTACAACCAAACACAGAAATCAAAATATTCTAAATAAATTCTATAACGCATACATAAAGTCAAAAAATAATACCCACACTTAACAAACATAACGAGCGATGTGAGATGGGAGAATTCGAATCAAACTTACCAAAAAAGTATTTCTTCATACACTTCACGTGCTCCCGAATAACCTGAAAAAATGAAGTTATACGGTTATAAATTGTGGGCTTAGAAACCGACATTAAATGAAAAGACGAGACAAGGAAACTAACATTCCATGGAAAAATTCCACAAAAAGGAAATCAACAACTTCTCACCCATAATCAAAGAAATCACAAACAACAAACAAAACAAAAATGCGCACAAAAAATAACACAAATCCACAAATAATACCAACACATAACAGAGATAATGAAAATTGCGATATAGTAGAAAAAAGGGAATACGAAGTAAACCTAGATGAGAAGTACTTCCTCAGAAACTTCTCTTGCGTCCGAGAAACCTGAAAAGTCCAGTGATTTGCTTAGAAATGCTTGCCAAAAAAGCCGAGATCACATGAAAAGACCAGAAATACAAATTACACTATTCTCACCCACAAAGAAAGAAATGAGAAATAAAAAATGAAACGTAAATCGCACAAACCGAAACATAATGAACATATTCGAACTTAATTCAATAATGCATAGATCAAGTCAACAAATCATACCCAAACACAACAGATATATTGAACAATGCGATATATGAAAGAACAGGGAATACGAAGAAAACTTATGTAAGAAGACTTTCCTCACACACTTCTCCTGCTCCCGAGCATCCTGAAAAATCAACTTATATGCATATTAATGGTGGGACAAGACACCGAGATCAGATGATAAGACGAGAAAATAAAAATAACATCCCAAGGAAAAACACAGTTCAAAGGAAATCTAATACTTCACACAAACATTAAAATAAATGACAAATAAAAAGCCACACACATAAAACCTACAACCAAACACAGAAATCAAAATATTCTAAATAAATTATATAACGTATACATAAAGTCAAAAAATAAAACCCAAACATAACAAACATAACGAGCGATGTGACATGGGAGAATTCGAATGAAACTTACCAAAAAAGTATTTCTTCATACACTTCACCTGCTCCAGAATAACCTGAAAAAATGAAGTTATACGGTTATAAATTGTGGGCTAAGAAACCGACATTAAATGAAAAGACAAGAAAAGGAAACTAACATTCCATGGAAAAACGCTAAAAAAAAGGAAATCAAAAACTTCTCACCCAAAATCAAAGAAATCACAAACAACAACAAAAACACAAATGCGCACAAAAAACTAACACAAATCAACAAATAATACCAACACATAACAGAAATACTGAAAATTGCGATATAGCAGAAAAAAAAGAATACGAAGTATACTTAGATAAGAAGTACTTCCACATAAACTTCTCTTACTTCCGAGAAACCTGAAAAATCCAGTGATATGCTTAGAAATGGTTGCCAAAGAAGCTGAGAACACAAGAAAAGACCAGAAATGGAAATTACACTATTCTCACCCACAAAGAAAGAAATGAGAAATAAAAAATAAGACGCAAAGCACACAAACCAAAACATAATGCACATATTCGAACTTAATTCAATAATGCATAGATCAAGTCAACAAATCATATTCAAACATAACAGATATATTGAACGATGCGATATATGAAAGAACAGGGAATACGAAGAAAACTTATTTAAGAAGACTTTCCTCACACACTTCTCCTGCTCACGAGAATCTTGAAAAATCCACTTATATGCTTATTAGTGGTTGGACAAGACACGGAGATCAGATGAAAAGACGAGAAAATAAAAATAACATCCCAAGGAAAAACACAATTCAAAGGAAATCTAATACTTCACACAAACAATCAAATAAATGACAAATAAAAAGCCACAAATAAAACCCACAACCAAACACAGAAATAAAAATATTCTAAATAAATTCTATAACGCATACATAAAGTAAAAAAATAATACCCAAACATAACAAACATAACGAGCGATGTGACATGGGAGAATTCGAATGAAACTTACCAAAAAGTATTTCTTCATACACTTCACCTACTCCTGAATAACCTGAAAAAATGAAGTTATACGGTTATAAATTGTGGGCTAAGAAACCGACATTAAATGAAAAGACGACAAAAGAAAACTAACATTCCATGGAAAAACGCTACAAAAAGGAAATCAACAAATTCTCACCCAAAATCAAAGAAATCACAAACAACAAAAAAAACACAAATGCGCACAAAAAATAACACAAATCAACAAATAATTCCAACACATAACAGAGATAATGAAAATTGAGATATAGCAGAAAAAAAAGAATACGAAGTAAACTTAGATAAGAAGTACTTCCACATAAACTTCTCTTGCTTCCGAGAAACCTGAAAAATCTAGTGATATGCTAAGAAATGATTGCCAAAGAAGCTGAGAACACAAGAAAAGACCAGAAATGGAAATTACACTATTCTCACCCACAAAAAAAGAAATGAGAAATAAAAAATAAAACGCAAAGCACACAAACCAAAACATAATGCACATATTCGAACTTAATTCAATAATGCATAGATCAAGTCAACAAATCATATCCAAACATAACAGATATATTGAATGATGCGATATATGAAAGAACAGGGAATACGAAGAAATCTTATCTAAGAAGACTTTCCTCACACACTTCAACTGCTCATGAGAATCCTGAAAAATCCACTTATATGCTTATTAATGGTTGGACAAGACACGGAGATCAGATGAAAAGACGAGAAAATAAAAATAACATCCCACGGAAAAACACAGTTCAAAGGAAATCTAATACTTCACACAAACAATCAAATAAATGACAAATAAAAAGCCACACATAAAACCCACAACCAAACACAGAAATCAAGATATTCTAAATAAATTCTATAACGCATACATAAAGTCCAAAAATAATACCCAAACATAACAAACATAACGAGCGATGTGAGATGGGAGAATTCGAATCAAACTTACCAAAAAAGTATTTCTTCGTACACTTCACCTGCTCCTGAATAACCTGAAAAATGAAGTTATACGGTTATAAACTGTGGGCCTAGAAACCGACATTAAATGAAAAGACGAGAAAAGGAAACTAACATTCCATGGAAAAATGCTACAAAAAGGAAATCAACAACTTCTCACCCATAATCAAAGAAATCACAAACAACAAAATAAACACAAATGCGCACAATAAATAATACAAATGAACAAATAATACCAACACATAACAGAGATAATGAAAATTGCGATATAGCAGAAAAAAGGGAATACGAAGTAAACTTAGATAAGAAGTATTTCCTCATAAACTTCTCTTGCTTCGGAGAAACCTGAAAAGTCCAGTGATTTGCTTAGAAATGCTTGCCAAAGAAGCCGAGATCACATGAAAAGACCAGAAATACAAATTACACTATTCTCACCCACAAATAAAGAAATGACAAATAAAAAATAAAACGCAAAGCACACAAACCAAAACATAATGCACATATTCGAACTTAATTCAATAATGCATAGATCAAGTCAACAAATCATATCCAAACATAATAGATATATTGAACAGTGCGATATATGAAAGAACAGGGAATACGAAGAAAACTTATCTCAGAAGACTTTCCTCACACACTTCCCCTGCTCCTGAGAATCCTGAAAAATCCACTTATATGCTTATTCATGGTTGGACAAGACACTGAGATCAGATGGAAAGAGGAGAAAATAAAAATAATATCCCAAGGAAAAACACAGTTCAAAGGAAATCCAATACTTCTCACAAACAATCAAATAAATGACAACTAAAAAGCCACACATAAAACCCACAACCAAACACAGAAATCAAAATATTCAAAATAAATTTTATAACGTATACATAAAGTCAAAAAATAATACCCAAACATAACAAACATAACGAGCGATGTGACATGGGAGAATTCGAATGAAACTTACCAAAAAAGTATTTCTTCATACACTTCACCTGCTCCCGAATAACCTGAAAAAATGAAGTTATACGGTTATAAATTGTGGGCTTAGAAACCGACATTAAATGAAAAGACGAGAAAAGGAAACTAACATTCCATGGAAAAATGCTACAAAAAGGAAATAAAAAACTTCTCACCCAAAATCAAAGAAATCACAAACAACAAACAAAACACAAATGCACACAAAAAATAATACAAATCAACAAATAATACCAACACATAACAGAGATAATGAAAATTGCGATATAGCAGAAAAAAGGGAATACGAAGTAAACTTTGATAAGAAGTACTTCCTCATAAACTTCTCTTGCTTCGGAGAAACTTGAAAAGTCCAGTGATTTGCTTAGAAATGCTTGCCAAAGAAGCCGAGATCACAGGAAAAGACCAGAAATACAAATTACACTATTCTCACCCACAAATAAAGAAATGAGAAATAAAAAATAAAACGCAAAGCACACAAGCCAAAACATAATGCACATATTCGAACTTAATTCAATAAGGCATAGATCAAATCAAGAAATCATACCCAAACATAAGAGATATATTGAACAATGCGATATATGAAAGAACAGGGAATACGAAGAAAACTTATCTAAGAAGACTTTCCTCACACACTTCTCCTGCTCCCGAGAATCCTGAAAAATCCACTTATATGCTTATTAATGGTTGGATAAGACACGGAGATCAGATGAAAAGACGAGAAAATAAAAATAACATCCCAAGGAAAAACACAATTCAAAGGAAATCTAATACTTCACACAAACAATCAAATAAATAACAAATAAAAAGCCACACATAAAACCGACAACCAAACACAGAAAACAAAATATTCTAAATAAATTATATAACATATACAGAAAGTCAAAAAATAATACCCAAACATAACGAACGATGTGATATGGGAGAATTCGAATGAAATTTACCAAAAAATTATTTCTTCATACACTTCACCTGCTCCCAAATAACCTGAAAAAATGAAGTTATACGGTTATAAATTGTGGGCTAAGAAACCGACATTAAATGAAAAGACGAGAAAAGGAAACTAACATTCCTTGGAAAAATGCTACAAAAAGAAAATCAAGAACTTCTCACCCATAATCAAAGAAATCAAAACCAACAAACAAAACACAAATGCGCACAAAAAATAACACAAATAAACAAATAATACAAACACATAACAGAGATAATGAAAATTGCGATATAGCGGAAAAAAAGGAATACGAAGTAAACTTAGATTAGAAGTACTTCCTCATAAACTTCTCTTGCTTCCGAGAAACCTGAAAAGTCCAGTGATTTGCTTAGAAATGTTTGCCAAAGAAGTCGAGATCACATGAAAAGACCAGAAATACAAATTACACTATTCTCACCCACAAATAAAGAAATGACAAATAAAAAATAAAACGCAAAGCACACAAACCAAAACATAATGCACATATTCGAACTTAATTCAATAATGCATAGATCAAGTCAACAAATCATACCCAAACATAATAGATATATTGAACAATGCGATATATGAAAGAACAGGGAAGACGAAGAAAACTTATCTTAGAAGACTTTCCTCACACACTTCTCCTGCTCCTGAGAATCCTGAAAAATCCACTTATATGCTTATTCATGGTTGGACAAGACACTGAGATCAGATGAAAAGAGGAGAAAATAAAAATAATATCCCAAGGAAAAACACAGTTCAAAGGAAATCTAATACTTCTCACAAACAATCAAATAAATGACAACTAAAAAGCCACACATAAAACCCACAACCAAACACAGAAATCAAAATATTCTAAATAAATTCTATAACGCATACATAAGGTCAAAAAATAATACCCAAACATAACAAACATAACGAGCGATGTGACATGGGAGAATTCGAATGAAACTTACCAAAAAAGTATTTCTTCATACACTTCACCTGCTCCCGAATAACCTGAAAAAATGAAGTTATACGGTTATAAATTGTGGGCTTAGAAACCGACATTAAATGAAAAGACGAGAAAAGGAAACTAACATTCCATGGAAAAATGCTACAAAAAGGAAATAAAAAACTTCTCACCCAAAATCAAAGAAATCACAAACAACAAACAAAACACAAATGCACACAAAAAATAATACAAATCAACAAATAATACCAACACATAACAGAGATAATGAAAATTGCGATATAGCAGAAAAAAGGGAATACGAAGTAAACTTTGATAAGAAGTACTTCCTCATAAACTTCTCTTGCTTCGGAGAAACTTGAAAAGTCCAGTGATTTGCTTAGAAATGCTTGCCAAAGAAGCCGAGATCACAGGAAAAGACCAGAAATACAAATTACACTATTCTCACCCACAAATAAAGAAATGAGAAATAAAAAATAAAACGCAAAGCACACAAGCCAAAACATAATGCACATATTCGAACTTAATTCAATAAGGCATAGATCAAATCAAGAAATCATACCCAAACATAAGAGATATATTGAACAATGCGATATATGAAAGAACAGGGAATACGAAGAAAACTTATCTAAGAAGACTTTCCTCACACACTTCTCCTGCTCCCGAGAATCCTGAAAAATCCACTTATATGCTTATTAATGGTTGGATAAGACACGGAGATCAGATGAAAAGACGAGAAAATAAAAATAACATCCCAAGGAAAAACACAATTCAAAGGAAATCTAATACTTCACACAAACAATCAAATAAATAACAAATAAAAAGCCACACATAAAACCGACAACCAAACACAGAAAACAAAATATTCTAAATAAATTATATAACATATACAGAAAGTCAAAAAATAATACCCAAACATAACGAACGATGTGATATGGGAGAATTCGAATGAAATTTACCAAAAAATTATTTCTTCATACACTTCACCTGCTCCCAAATAACCTGAAAAAATGAAGTTATACGGTTATAAATTGTGGGCTAAGAAACCGACATTAAATGAAAAGACGAGAAAAGGAAACTAACATTCCTTGGAAAAATGCTACAAAAAGAAAATCAAGAACTTCTCACCCATAATCAAAGAAATCAAAACCAACAAACAAAACACAAATGCGCACAAAAAATAACACAAATAAACAAATAATACAAACACATAACAGAGATAATGAAAATTGCGATATAGCGGAAAAAAAGGAATACGAAGTAAACTTAGATTAGAAGTACTTCCTCATAAACTTCTCTTGCTTCCGAGAAACCTGAAAAGTCCAGTGATTTGCTTAGAAATGTTTGCCAAAGAAGTCGAGATCACATGAAAAGACCAGAAATACAAATTACACTATTCTCACCCACAAATAAAGAAATGACAAATAAAAAATAAAACGCAAAGCACACAAACCAAAACATAATGCACATATTCGAACTTAATTCAATAATGCATAGATCAAGTCAACAAATCATACCCAAACATAATAGATATATTGAACAATGCGATATATGAAAGAACAGGGAAGACGAAGAAAACTTATCTTAGAAGACTTTCCTCACACACTTCTCCTGCTCCTGAGAATCCTGAAAAATCCACTTATATGCTTATTCATGGTTGGACAAGACACTGAGATCAGATGAAAAGAGGAGAAAATAAAAATAATATCCCAAGGAAAAACACAGTTCAAAGGAAATCTAATACTTCTCACAAACAATCAAATAAATGACAACTAAAAAGCCACACATAAAACCCACAACCAAACACAGAAATCAAAATATTCTAAATAAATTCTATAACGCATACATAAGGTCAAAAAATAATACCCAAACATAACAAACATAACGAGCGATGTGACATGGGAGAATTCGAATGAAACTTACCAAAAAAGTATTTCTTCATACACTTCACCTGCTCCCGAATAACCTGAAAAAA
>JAJJMF010026005.1:2836-12895 GCA_022058775.1 Vitis hybrid cultivar
GACCCTTTTTCGGTACTCTCCGAGTCAGTTTTTCGATACTCTCACAAATTCTAGCTTTTCCCGGTACTCGCCGGGATTCTACCACTTTTCGGTACTCATACTGATTCGACCCTTTTTCCGTACTGGCACGAATTCTAGCCTTTCCCGGAACTCGCCTGGATTCTACTATTTTTAGATACTCACACTGATTCGACCTTTTTTCGGTGCTCACCGAGACAGTTTTTCCGTACTGGCACGGATTCTAGCCTTTCCCGGAACTCGCCCGGATTCTACCATTTTTCGATACTCACACTGATTCGACCCTTTTTCAGTACTCTCCGTGATAGTTTTTCGATACTCCCACGAATTCTAGCTTTTCTTGGTACTCCCCCGGATTCTACCATTTTTCGGTATTCACACTGATTCGACCCTTTTTCGGTACTCATCGAGACAGTTTTTTCGTACTGGCACGAATTCTAGCCTTTCCCAGAACTCACCCGGATTCTACCATTTTTAGGTACTCACACTGATTCGACCCTTTTTCGGTACTCTCCGAGACAGTTTTTCGATACTCTCACGAATTCTAGTCTTTCCCGGTACTCGCCCTGATTCTACCACTTTTCGGTACTCACACTGATTCGACCTTTTTTCGGTACTCACCGAGACGGTGTTTCCGTACTGGCACGAAGTCGTGCCTTTCCTGGAACTCGCCCGGATTCTACTATTTTTCGATACTCACACTAATTCGACCCTTTTTGAATACTCTCCGAGACAGTTTTTCGATACTCGCACGAATTCTAACTTTTCTCGGTACTCGCCCGGATTCTACCATTTTTTGGTACTCACACTGATTCGACCCTTTTTCAGTACTCAACGAGACAGTTTTTCCATACTGGCACGAATTATAGCTTTTCCCAGAAGTCGCCCGGATTCTACCATTTTTAGGTACTCACACTGATTCGACCCTTTTTCGGTAGTCACCGAGACAGTTTTTCCGTATTACCACGAATTCTAGCCTTTTCCGGAACTCGCCCGGATTCTACCATTTTTAGGTACTCACACTGATTCGACCCTTTTTCGGTACTCTCCAAGACAGTTTTTCGATACTCGCACGTATTCTAACTTTTCCCGGTACTCGCCCGGATTCTACCATTTTTCGGTACTCACACTGATTCGACCCTTTTTCGGTACTCTCTGAGACAGTTTTTCGATACTCTCACGAATTCTAGTTTTTCCCGGTACTCGCCCGAATTCAACCATTTTTCGGTACTCACACTGATTCGACCCTTTTTCGGTACTCACCGAGACATTTTTTCCATACTGGAACGAATTCTAGCTTTTCCCGGAACGCGCTCGGATTCTGCCTTTTTAGGTACTCACACTGATTCGACCATTTTTTGGTACTCTCCGAGACAATTTTTCGATACTCGCACGAATTCCAGCTTTTCCCGGTACTCGCCCAGATTCTACCATTTTTCGGTAGTAACACTGATTCGACCCTTTTTCGATACTCACCGAGACAGTTTTTCGATACTTGCTCGAATTCTAGCTTTTCACGGTACTCGCCCGGATTGTACCATTTTTAGGTACTTACACTGATTCGATCCTTTTTCAGTACTCTCCGAGACAGTTTTTTGATACTCGCACGAATTCCTGCTATTCCCGGTACTCGCCCGGATTCTACCATTTTTCGGTACTCTTACTGATTCGACCCTTTTTCGATATTCACCGCGACAGTTTTTCCGTATTGGCACGAATTCTTGCCTTTCCCGGAACTCGCCCGGATTCTACCATTTTTAGGTACTCACACTGATTCGACCCTTTTTCGGAACTCTCCGAGACAGTTTTTCGATACTCTCACGAATTCTAGCTTTTCCCGGTACTCGCCCGGATTCTACCATTTTTCGATACTCACACTGATTCGACATTTTTTCAGTACTCTCCGAGACAGTTTTTCGATACTCGCACGAATTCTAGCTTTTCTCGGTATTCGCCTACATTCTACAATTTTTCAGTACTTACACTGATACGACCCTTTTTCGGTACTCACCTAGAGAGTTTTTCAATACTCGTTCGAATTCTAGCTTTTCCCGGTACTCGCCCGGATTCTACCATTTTTCGGTACTCACACTGATTCGACCCCTTGTTCGGTACTCACACTGATTCGACCCTTTTTCGGTACTCACGGAGACAGTTTTTCTGTACTGGCACGAATTCTAGGTTTTCCCGGAACTCGCCTGGATTCTACCATTTTTAGGTACTCACACTGATTCGACCCTTTTTCGGTACTCTCCAAGGCAGTTTTTCGATACGCGCACGAATTCTAGCTTTTCCCGGTACTCGCCCAGGTTTCTACCATTTTTCGGTACTCACACTGATTCGACCTTTTTTCGGTACTCACCGAGACAGTTTTTCGATACTCGCTCGAATTCTAGCTTTTCTCGGTAGCCACCCGGATTCTACCATTTTATGGTACTCACACTTATTCGACCCTTTTTCGGTACTCACCAAGACAGTTTTTCGATACTCGCACGAATTCCTTCTATTCCCGGTACTCGTCCGGATTCTACCATTTTTTGGTACTCACTGATTCGACCCTTTTTCGGTACTCACCGAGACACTTTTTCGATATTCGCACAAATTCCTCCTATTCCCGGAACTCGCCTGGATTCTACGATTTTTCGGTACTCACGCTGATTCGACCCTTTTTCAGTACTCACCGAGACAGTTTTTCAATACTCACACGAATTCTAGCTTTTCCCGGTAGTCGCCCGAATTCTACCATTTTTCGGTACTCACATTGATTCGACCCTTTTTCGGTACTCACCGAGAGTTTTTCCGTACTGACACAAATTCTAGCTTTTCCGAGAACTCGTCCGGATTCTACCATTTTTAGGTACTCACACTGATTCGACACTGTTTCAGTACTCACCGAGACAGTTTTTCGATACTCGCTCGAATTCTAGCTTTTCCCGGTACTCACCCGGATTCTACCATTCTTCGGTAGTCACACTGATTCGACCCTTTTTCGGTACTCACCGAGACAGTTTTTCGATACTCACTCGAATTCTAGCTTTTCCCGGTACTTGCCCGGATTCTACCATATTTAGGTACTCACACTGATTCGACCTTTTTCGGTACTCTCCGAGACAGTTTTTCGATACTCGCACGAATTCTGCTATTCCCGGTACTCGCCCGGAGTCTAACATTTTTCGATACTCACACTGATTCGAACCTTTTTCGGTACTCACCGAGACGGTTTCTCCATACTCGCACGAATTCTAGCTTTTCTCGGTAGTCACCCGGATTCTACCATTTTATGGTACTCACACTTATTCGACCCTTTTTCGGTACTCACCGAGGCAGTTCTTCGATACTCGCACGAATTCTACCATTTTTCGGTACTCACACTGATTCGACCTTTTTTTGGCACTCACCGAGACAGTTTTTCGGTACTGGCACGAATTCTAGCTTTTCCCGGAACTAGCCCGGATTCTACCTTTTTTAGGTACTCACACTGATTCGGCCCTTTTTCGGTACTCTCCGAGACGGTTTTTTCGATACTCACACGAATTCTAGGTTTTCCCGGTACTCGCCTGGATTCTACCATTTTTAGGTACTTACACTGATTTGACACTTTTTCGGTACTCTCCGAGACAGTTTTTCGATACTCGCTCGCATTCTACCATTTTTCGATACTCACCAAGACAGTTTTTCCGTACTGGCACGAATTCTATCTTTTCCCGGAACTCGCCCGGATTCTACCATTTTTAGGTACTCACACTGATTCGACCCTTTTTCAGGTACTCTCCGAGACAGTTTTTCAATACTCGCTCGAATTCTAGCTTTTCCCGGTACTCGCCCGGATTCTACCATTTTTAGGTACTTACACTGATTCGACCCTTTTTCGGTACTCTCCGAGACATTTTTTCGATACTCGCACGAATTCCTGCTATTCCCGGCACTGGCCCGCATTCTACCTTTTTTCGGAACTCACACTGATTCGACACTTTTTCGGTACTTACGGAGACAGTTTTTCCGTACTGCGACAAATTCTAGCTTTTCCCGGAACTCGCCTGGATTCTACCATTTTTAGGTACTCACACTGATTCGACCCTTTTTGGTACTCCCGGAGACAGATTTTCGATACTCGCATGAATTCTAGCTTTTCTCGGAAGCCACCCGAATTCTACCATTTTATGGTACTTACACTGATTCGACCCTTTTTCGGTACTCTCCGAGACAGTTTTTCGATACTCGCACCAATTCCTGCTATTCCCGATACTCGCCCGGATTCTACATTTTTTCGGAACTCACACTGATTCGACCCTTTTTGGGTACTCACCGAGACAGTTTTTCAGTACTGGCACGAATTCTAGCTTCTCCCGGAACTCGCCTGGATTCTACCATTTTTAGGTACTCACACTGATTCGACCCTTTTTGGTACTTTCCGAGACAGTTTTTCGATAGTAGCACGAATTCCTGCTATTCCCGGTACTCACCCGGATTCTACCATTTTATGGTACTCACACTTATTTGTCCCTATTTTGGTACTCACCGAGACAGTTTTTGGACACTCGAACGAATTCTAGCTTTTCCCGTTAATCGCCCGGATTCTACCATTTTTCGATACTCACACTGATTCGATCCTTTTCCGTACTCACCAAGACAGTTATTCCGTACTGGCACGAATTCTACCTTTTCCCAGAACTCGCCCGGCTTCTACCATTTTTAGGTACTCGCACTAATTTGACCTTCTTTCGGTACTCTCCGAGACAGTTTTTCGATACTCGCTCGTATTCTAGTTTTTCCCGGTACTCGCCCGGATTCTACCATTTTTCGGTACTCACACTGATTCGACCATTTTTCGGTACTCACCATGGCAGTTTTTCGGTATTGCCACGAATTCTAGCTTTTCCCGAAACTCGCCCGGATTCTACCATTTTTAGGTACTCACACTGAGTCGATCTTTTTTGGTACTCTCCGAGACAGTTTTTCGATACTCGCATGAATTCTAACTTTTCCCGGAACTCGCCCGGGTCCTACCATTTTTAGGTACTCACACTGATTCGACCTTTTTTCGGTACTCTCCGAGACAGTTTTTCGATACTCGCACGAATTCCTGCCATTCCCGGTACTCTCCCGGATTCTACCATTTTTCAATACTCACAATGATTCGACCCTTTTCCGGTACTCTCCTAGACAGTTTTTCGATACTCACATGAATTCTAGCAGTTCCCGGTACTCGCCCGGATTCTACCATTTTTCGGTACTCAAACCGATTCGACCCTTTTTCGGTAGTCACTGAAACAGTTTTTCCGTACTGGCTAGAATTCTAGCTTTTCCCGGAACCCGCCCGGATTCTACAATTTTTCGGTACTCACACTGATTCGACCCTTTTTCGGTACTCACTGACACAGTTTTTCCGTACTAGCACAAATTCTAGCTTTTGCCGGTACTCGTCCGGATTCTACCATTTTTAGGTGCTTACACTGATTCGACTCTTTTTCGGTACTCACCGAGACAGTTTTTCCGTACTGGCACGAAATCTAGATTTCCCCGGTACTCGCTCGGATTCTACCATTTTTCGGTACTCACACTGATTCGACCCTTTTTCGATACTCACCAAGACAGTTTTTCCGTACTGGCGCGAATTCTAGCTTTTCCCGAAACTCGCCCAGATTCTACCATTTTTAGGTACTCACACTGATTCGACCCTTTTTCTTTACTCTCCGATACAGTTTTTCGATACTCGGACGAATTCTAGCTTTTCCCGGTACACGCCCGGATTCTAACATTTTTCGGTACTCACACCGATTCGACCCTTTTTCGGTACTCACCAACACAGTTTTTCGATACTTGCAAGAATTCTAGCTTTTCTCGGTAGTCGCCCTGATTCTACCATTTTTCGGTACTCACACTTATTCGACCCTTTTTCGGTACTCACCGAGGCAATTTTTCGATACTCGCACGAATTCTAGTTTTTCCCGGTACTGGCCCGGATTTTACAATTTCTCGGTGCTCACACTGATTCGACCCTTTTTCGGTACTCACCGAGACGGTTTTTCGATACTCGCACGAATTCTACCATTTTCCCTGTACTCGCCTAGATTCTACCATTTTTCGGCTCTCACACTTATTCGAACCGTTTTCAGCACTCATCGAGACAGTTTTTCGATACTCGCACGGATTCTACCTTTTTCCTGGTAATCGCCCGGATTCTACCATTTTTCGATACTCGCACTAATTCGACCCCTTTTCGGTACTCGTCGAGACAGTATTTCGATACTTGCCCGAATTCTACCTTTTCCCCGGTACTCGCTCGGATTCTACCATTTTTCGGTACTCACACTCATTCGACACCTTTTCGGGACTCGTCGAGACAGTTTTTCGATGCTCGCACGAATTCTACCATTTTTTGGTACTCACACTGATTCCACCCCTTTTCGGTACTCGTCGACACAGTTTTTCGATAGTTGCACGGATTCTATCTTTTCCAGGTACTCGCCCGGATTCTACCAATTTTCGGTACTCACACTCATTCGACGCATTTTCGGTACTCGTCGAGACAGTTTTTTGATGCTCGAACGGACTCTACCTTTTCCTGGTTCTCGCCCGGATTCTACCATTTTTCGGTACTCGCACTGATTCGACCCCTTTTCGGTACTCGTCGAGACAATTTTTCGATACTAGCCCGAATTCTACCTTTTCCCGGTACTCGGTCGCATTCTACCATTTTTTGGTACTCACACTCATTCGACCCCTTTTCGATACTCGTCGAGACAGTTTTTCGATGCTCACACGGACTCTACCTTTTCCCTGTACTCGCCCGGATTCTACCATTTTTCGGTACTCGCACTGATTCGACCCATTTTCGGTACTCGTCGAGACAGTTTTTCGATACTCGCCCGGATTCTACTATTTTTTCGGTACTCACACTGATTCGACCCTTTTTCGGTACTCATCGCGACAGTTTTTCGATACTCGCACGTATGCTATCTTTTCCCGGTACTCGCCCGGATTCTACCATTTTTTGGTACTTACATTGATTCAACCCTTTTTCGCTACTGACCAAGACAGTTTTTCGATACTCGCCCAGATTCTACTTTTTTCGGGTACTAGCCCGGATTTACCATTTTTCGTTACTCACACTGATTCGACCCTTTTTCGGTACTCACCGAGACAGTTTTTCGATACTCGCACGGACTCTACTTTTTTCGGGTACTTGCCCGAATTCTACCATTTTTCGGTACTCACACGGATTCGACCCTTTTTCGGTACTCACCGCGACATTTTTTGGGTACTCACACGAGTTCTACCTTTTCCCGGTGCTCGCTCGGATTCTACCATTTTTTGGTACTCACACGGATTCGACCCTTTTTCGGTACTCACCATGACAGTTTTTCAATTCTCGCATGTATTCTACCTTTTCCCGGTACTCTCCCGGATTCTACCATTTTTTCGGTACCCGCACGGATTCTACCTTTTCCCAGTACTCGCCCGGATTCTACCATTTTTTGGTAGTCACACTGATTCGACCCTTTTTCGGTACTCACATAGACAGTTTTTCGATACTCGCATGGATTCTACTTTTTTCGGGGTAATCGGCCGGCTTCTACCATTTTTCGGTAATCACACTGATTCGACCTTTTTCGATACTCTCCGAGACAGTTTTTCGATAGTCGCACGAATTCTACTGTTTTTTTGTACTTGGTCGGATTCTACCATTTTTCGGTACTCACACTGATTCGACCTTTTTTCGGTACTCATTGAGACATTTTTTCGATACTCGCACGAATTCTTCCTTTTTTTTTTGTACTCGGCCGGATTCTACCATTTTTCGGTACTCACACTGATTCGACCCTTTTTCGATACTCACCAAGATAGTTTTTCGATACTCGCCCGGATTATACCATTTTTCAGTACTCATACTGATTCCACCCTTTTTCGGTTCTCACCGAGACATTTTTTCTATACTCGCATGAATTCTTCTTCTTTTTTGGTACTCGGCCGGATTCTACCATTTTTCGGTACTCACACTGATTCGACCCTTTTTCGGTACTCACCGAGACAAATTTTCGATACTCGCACGGATTCTACTTTTTAGGGTACTTGCCCGGATTCTACTATTTTTCGGTACTCACACTGATTTGACCCTTTTTCGGTACTCATCGAGATAGTTTTTCGATACTCGCACGGATTCAACTTTTTTCGGGTACTTGCCCGGATTCTACTAGTTTTCGGTACTCACACTGATTCGACCCTTTTTCGGTACTCACCACGACAGTTTTTCGATACTCGCACGTATTCTACCTTTTCCCGGTACTCGCCCGGATTCTACCATTTTTCGATACTCGCACTGATTCGACCTTTTTTCGGTACTCACCGCGACAGTTTTTCGATACTCGCACGTATTCTCCCTTTTCCCGGTACTCGCCCAGATTCTACCATATTTCGGTACTCATACTGATTCGACCCTTTTTCGATACTCACCAAGACAGTTTTCGATACTCGCCCGGATTATACCATTTTTCAGTACTCATACTGATTCCACCATTTTTCGGTTCTCACCGAGACATTTTTTCGATACTCGCATGAATTCTTCTTTTTGTTTGGTACTCGGCCGGATTCTACCATTTTTCGGTACTCACACTGATTCGACCCTTTTTCTGTACTCACCGAGACTGTTTTTCGATACTCGCACGGATTCTACTTTTTTCGTGTACTCGCCCGGATTATACCATTTTTCGGTACTCACACTGATTCGACTTTTTTTCGGTAATCACCGCGACCGTTTTTCGATACTCGCACGGATTCTACTTTTTTCGGGTGCAAGCCCGCATTCTATCATTTTTCAGTACTCACACTGATTCGACCTTTTTTCGGTACGCACTGAGACAGTTTTTCGATCGACGCACAGATTCTCCTTTTTTCGGGTACTCGCCTGGATTCTACCATATTTCGGTACTCACACTGATTCGACCCTTTTTCGGTACCCACAAAGAGAGTTTTTCGATATTCGCACAGATTCCACTTTTTTCGGGTACTCGCCCGGATTCTACCATATTTCGGTACTAATACTGATTCGACCCTTTTTCGGTACCCAATGAGAGAGTTTTTCAATACTCACACGGATTCTACTTTTTTTGAGTACTCGCCTGAATTTTACCATTTTTCGGTATTCACACTGATTCGACCCATTTTCAGTACCCACAGAGAGAGTTTTTCGATACCTGCACGGATTCTACTTTTTTCGGGTACTCGCCCGGATTGTACAATTTTTTGGTACTCACCGTGACAGTTTTTCGATACTCGCACGGATTCTCCTTTTTTTGAGTACTCGCCTGGATTCTACCATTTTTTGGTACTTACACTGATTCGACCCTTTTTCGGTACTCACCAAGACGGTTTTTCGATACTCGCACGGATTAAACTTTTTTCGGGTACTCGCCCGGATTCTACCATTTTTCGGTACTCACACTGATTCGACCCTTTTTCGATACTCACCGCGACCATTTTTCAATACTCGCACGGATTCTACTTTTTTCGGGTACTCGCCCGGATTTTACCATTTTTTGGTACTCACACTGATTCGACCCATTTTCGGTACCCACAGAGAGAGTTTTTCGATACTCGCACGGATTCTACTTTTTTCAGGTACTCGCCCGGATTCTACAATTTTTCGGTACTCACACTGATTCAACCATTTTCGATACTCACCGTGACAGTTTGTCGATACTCGCACGGATTCTCCTTTTTTCGGGTACTCGCCCGTATTCTACCATATTTCGGTACTCACACTGATTCGACACTTTTTCGGTACCCACGTAGAAAGTTTTTCGATACTCGCACAGATTCTACTTTTTTCGGGTACTCGTCCGGATTCTACCGTATTTCGGTACTCACACCGATTCGACCTTTTTTCGGTACCAACAGAGAGAGTTTTTCGATACTCGCACGCATTCTACTTTTTTCAGGTACTCCCCGCATTCTACCATTTTTCGGTACTCACACTGATTCGACCCATTTTCGGTACCCACAGAGAGAGTTTTTCGATACTCGCACGGATTCTACTTTTTT
>JAJJMF010026005.1:29817-41492 GCA_022058775.1 Vitis hybrid cultivar
CGGATTCTACAATTTTCTAATACTCACATTGATTCTACCCTTTTCCCTATACTCGCCCGGATTCTACCATTTTTCGGTACTCACACTGATTCTACCCTTTTTCAGTACTCACCGAGACAGTTTTTCGATACTCGCTCAGATTGTTTTTCAGTACTCGCATGGATTCTACCTTTTCCCGGTACTCGCCTGGATTTTACAATTTTTCGATACTCACACTGATTCTTCCCTTTTCTGGTATTCGCCCGGATAGTTTTTTGATACTCGCACGGATTCTACCTTTTCCTGGTACTCGCTAGGATTCTACCTTTTCCTGGTACTCGCTCGGATTCTTCCTTTTCTTGGTACTCGCTCGGATTCTACGATTTTCCGGTACTCACTCGGATTCTACGATTTTCCGGTACTCGCCCGGATTTTACCATTTTTCCGGAACTCACACTGATTTTACCCTTTTTCGGTACTCGACAGAATAGCTTTTCAGTAGTCTCACGGATTCTACCTTTTCCCGGTACTCTCCCGGATTCTAACATTTTTCGGTACTCACACTAAGTCTACCCTTTTCTGGTACTCGCCCGGACAGTTTTTCAATACTCATAGGGATTTTACCTTTTCCCGGTACTCTCTCGGATTCTACAATTTTCCGATACTCACATTGATTTTTTCTTTTTCTTGTACTCGCCCGAATAGTTTTTCGATACTCGCACGGATTCTACCTTTTCCTGGTACTCACCCGGATTCTACCATTTTTTGGTACTCGCCCGAATTCTACCATTTTCCGGAACTCACACTTATTCTACTCTTTTTCGGTACTCGCCAGATCAGATTTTCGGTACTGGCATAGATTCTACCTTTTGCCGGTACACTCCCGGATTCTACGATTTTCCGGTACTCACCTGGATTCTACAATTTTCGATACCCACACTGACTCTACCATTTTTTGCTACTCGCCGGGACAGTTTTTTGGTACTCACACAGATTCTACCTTTTCCCGATACTCTCCCAGATTTTATCATTTTTCGGTACTCACATTGATTCTACACTTTTTCAGTACTCACCGGACAGTTATTCGGTACTCGCACGGATTCTACCTTTTTCCGGTACTCTCCCGGATTCTACCATTTTTTCGGTACTCACACGGATTTTACCCTTTTTCGGTACTCACCCGGAGAGTTTTTTGGTACTCGCATGGATTCTACCTTTTCCTGATACTCGCTCGGATTCTACGATTTTCCGGTACTTGCCCGGATTCTACGATTTTCCGGTACTCGCACGGATTTTACCATTTTCCGGAACTCACACTGATTCTACCCTTTTTCGGTACTCACCCGAACAGTTTTTCAGTAGTCGCACGGATTGTACCTTTTCTCGGTGCTCTCCCGGATTCTACCATTTTTCAGTACTCACACTAATTCTACCCTTTTCCAGTACTCGCCCGGACAGTTTTTCAATACTCGTAGGGATTCTACCTTTTCCCGGTACTCGCCCGGATTCTACAATTTTTCGATACTCACACGGATTCTTCCTTTTCCTGGTACTCACCCAGATTCTACCATTTTTTTGTACTCGCCCGGATTCAACCATTTTCCTGAACTCACACTTATTCTACCCTTTTCCGGTACTTGCCCGAACAGTTTTTCGGTACTGGCACATATTCTACCTTTTCCCGGTACTCTCCCAAATTCTACGATTTTCCGGTACTCACCTGGATTCTATAATTTTCCGATACCCACACTGATTCTACCATTTTCTGGTACTCGCCGGGACAGTTTTTCGGTACTCGCACAGATTCTACCTTTTCCCGATACTCTCCCAGATTCTATCATTTTTCGGTACTCACATTGATTCTACACTTTTTCGGTACTCACCCGGACAGTTTTTCAGTACTCGCATGGATTCTATCTTTTTCAGGTACTCTCCCGGATTCTACCATTTTTCGGTACTCATACTGATTCTACACTTTTTCAGTACTCACCTGGACAGTTTTTCGGTACTCGCACGGATTGTACATTTTTCCGATACTCTCCCGGATTCTACCATTTTTCGGTACTCACACTGATTCTACCCTTTCCGGTATTCACCCGGACAGTTTTTCGATACTCGCACGGATTCTACCTTTTCCAGGTACTCGCTTGGATTTTACGATTTTTCGGGTTTCGCCCGGATTCTACGATTTTCTGGTACTCGCCCGAATTTTACCATTTTCCGGAACTCGCACTGATTCTACCCTTTTCGGTACTCGCCCGAACAGTTTTTCGGCAGTCGCACGGATTGTACCTTTTCCCTGTACTCTCCCGGATTGTACCAATTTTCGGTACTCACACTTATTCTAACCTTTTCCGGTACTCGTCCGGACAGTTTTTCGGTACTCGCACGGATTCTACCTTCTCCCGGTACTCGCCCGGATTCTACGATTTTTCGGTACTCACCTGGATTCAACAATTTTCCGATACTCACACTAATTCTACCCTTTTCGGGTGCTCGCCCGGACAGTTTTTCAGTACTTGCACTAATTCTACCTTTTCCTGGTATTCGCCCAGATTCAACGATTTTCCGGTACTCACCTGGATTCTACAATTTTTCCATACTCACAATGATTCTACCCTTTTTTTGTACCTGCCCGGACAGTTTTTCGGTACTCGCACGGATTCTACCTTTTCTCAGTACTCGCCCGGATTCTACGATTTTTCGGTAGTCACACTGATTCTACCCTTTTTCGGTACTCACCGAGACAGTTTTTCGATACTCTCTCGGACTGTTTTTCAGTACTCGCACGAATTATACCTTTTCCCGGTACTCTCCCGGATTCTACCATTTTTCGGTACTCACATCGATTCTACCCTTTTCTGGTACTCGCCCTAACAGTTTTGAGGTACTCACACGGATTCTACCTTTTCCCGGTACTCACCCAAATTCTACCATTTTTCGGTGCTCACAGAGATTCTACACTTTTTCGGTACTCGCACAGATTCTACCTTTTCTTGGTACTCGCCCGGATTCTATGATTTTAAGGTACTCGTCCGGATTCTACCATTTTCCGGAACTAACACTGATTCTACCCTTTTTCGGTACTTACCCGGACAGTTTTTCGGTAGTCTCACGGATTCCACCTTTTCCTGGTACTCTCCCGGATTCTACCATTTTACGGTACTCACACTGATTATACCCTTTTCCGGTACTCGCTCGGACAGTTTTTCAGTACTCGCACGGATTCTACCTTTTCCCGGTACTCTCCCTGATTCTACGATTTTTCGGTACTCACACTGATTATACCATTTTTCGGTACTCACACAAATTCTACCTTTTCCTGGTACTCGCCCGGACAGTTTTTCAATATTCGCACGGATTCTACCTTTTCCTGGTACTCCCCCGGATTCTACGTTTTTCCGGTACTTGCCCAAAATCTACCATTTTTCGGTACTCACACTGATTCTTCCCTTTTTCGGTACTCGCCTGAACAGTTTTTCGGTACTGGCACGAATTCTACCTTTCCTTGGTACTTGCCCGGGTTCTACGATTTTCCGATACTTGCCCGGATTCTACCATTTTCCGACACTCACACTGATTCTTCCCTTGTCCGGTACTCGCCCGAACATATTTTTGGTACTCGCAAGGATTCTACCTTTTCCTTGTACTCGCCCAAAATCTACTATTTTCCGCTACTAACACTTTTTCTACCTTTTTTTGGTACTATGCCAGACAGTTTTTCAGTACTCGCACGGATTCCACGTTTTCCCGGTACTCACCCGGATTCTACGTATTTCCGGTACTCGCTCGGAATCTACCATTTTTCAATACTCACACTGATTCTACCCTTTTTAGGTACTCGTCCCGACAAATTTTTCGGTACTCGCACGGATTCTACCTTTCCCCGGTACTCGCTCGGATTCTACGATTTTCAGGAACTCGCCCGGATTCTACCATTTTTCGGTACTCACACTGATTCTACCCTTGTCCGGTACTCGCCCGGACAGTTTTTTGGTACTCGCACAGATTCTACCTTTTTCTGGTACTCGCCCGGAATCTACTATTTTCCGCTACTCACACTGATTCTACCGTTTTTCGGTACTCACACTGATTCTACCGTTTTCCGATACTCGCCCAGACAGTTTTTTGGTACTCCCACAGATTCTACCTTTCCCCGGTACTCGCCCGGATTCTACGATTTTCCGGGGTACTCGCCCGGATACTACCATTTTCGGGTACTTACACTGATTCTACCATTTTCCGGTACTCGCCCGGATAATTTTTTGGTGTTCGCATAGATTCTATCTTTTCCTGGTACTCGCCCGAACAGTTTTTCGGTACTCGCACGGATTCTACCTTTTCCTGATACTCGCCCTGATTCTACCATTTTCCGGTACTCACATTGATTCTATTAATTTTGGTGGTCGTCCGGACAGCTTTTTTGTACTCGCACGGATTCTACCTTTTCCCGGTACTCACCTGGATTCTACCATTTTCTGGTACTCGCCTGGAATCTACCATTTTCCAGTACTTACACTGATTCTACCTTTTTTCGATGCTCGCCCGGACAGTTTTTCGGTATCGCACGGATTCTACCTTTTCCTGGTACTCGCCAAGATAGTTTTTCGGTACTCACACGGATTCTACCTTTTCCCGGTCCTAAACTGGATTCTACCATTTTCCGGTACTCGTCTGGAATCTACCATTTTCCAGTACTTACACTGATTCTACCCTTTTTCAATACTCGCCCGGACAGTTTTTCGGTACTCGCACGGATTCTACCTTTTCCCGTTACTTGCCCTGATTCTACCATTTTCCGATACTCACATTGATTCTACAATTTTTTGGTAGTTGTCCAGATAGATTTTCGATATTTGCCCGGATTCTACCTTTTCCTAGTGCTAGCCCGAATTCTATGTTTTTCCGGTACTTGCCCAGAATCTACCATTTTCGGGTACTCACTAATTCTACCCTTTTTCCGGTACTCTCCTGGACAGTTTTTCGGTACTCGCACGGATTCTAACGTTCCTCGGTACTCACCCTGATTTTACGATTTTCCTGTGCTCGCCCGGATTCTACCATTTTCCGGTACTCAAACTGATTCTACCCTTGTCCGGTACTCGCCCGGACAATTTTTTGGTACTCGCACGGATTCTACCTTTTCCTGGTACTTGCCCGAAATCTACTATTTTCTGCTGCTATCACTGATTCTACCCTTTTTCGGTACTATGCCAGACAGTTTTTTGGTACTCGGACGAATTCTACCTTTTCCCGGTACTCGCCCGGATTCTACGTTTTTCCAGTACTCGCCCGGAATCTACCATTTTCTGGTACTCACACTGATTCTACCCTTTTCCGGTACTTGCCCAGACAGTTTTTCGGAACTCGTAAGGATTCTACCTTTCCCTGGTACTCGCCCGGATTCTACGATTTTTCGTAACTCTCCCCTACCATTTTCTAGTACTCACACTGATTCTACCCTTTTTCGGTACTTGCCCGGACAGTTTTTCGATACTCGCACGGATTCTACCTTTTCCCGGTACACGCCTTGATTCTACCATTTGTCGGTAGTCGTCCGAACAGTTTTTTCGATATTCGCACGGATTCTACCTTTTCCGGGTACTAGCTCGGAATCTACCATTTTTCGGTAGTGACATTGATTCTAGCCTTTTCTGATACTCGCCCGGACAGTTTTTCGGTACTCGCACGGATTTTACCTTTCCCCGGTGCTCGCCCGGATTCTCCGATTTTCCGGTACTCGCCCGAATTCTACCATTTTCCGGTACTCACACTGATTCTACCCTTGTCCGGTACTCGCCCAAACAATTTTTTCGTACTCACACGGATTCTACCTTTTCCAAGTACTCGCCTGGAATCTACCATTTTCCGCCACTAACACTGATTCTACCATTTTTCGGTACTCGCACGGATTCTACCATTTCCCGGTACTCGCTCGGATCTACCATTTTTTGGTACTCGCTCGGAATCAACCATTTTCCAATACTTACACTTATTCTACCCTTTTTCGATACTCGCTCGAATAGTTTTTCTGTACTCGCACGAATTCTACCTTTTCCCTGTATTCGCCCGGATTCTACGATTTTTCGGTACTCACCCGGATTGTACCATTTCTCGGTACTCACAGGGATTCTACCCTTTTTCGGTACTCGCCCAGACAGTTTTTCGGTACTCGCACGAATTCTACCTTTTCCTGGTACTCGCCCGGCTTCTACAATTTTTCGATACTCACACTGATTCTACCCTTTTCTGGTACTCGCCTGGACAGTTGTTCGGTACTCGCACGGATTCTACCTTTTCCCGGTACTCGCCCTGATTCTACCATTTTTTGGTAGTCGTCCGGACAGTTTTTCAGTACTCGCACGGATTATACCTTTTCTCGATACTCGCCCGGATTCTACAATTTTCAGGTACTCGCCTTGAATGTACCATTTTCCGGTACTCACACTTATTCTACCCTTTTTCGATACTCGCCTGGACAGTTTTTCTGTACTCGAACGAATGCTACCTTTTCCCTGTAGTCGCCCGGATTCTACGATTTTCCGGTACTCGCCCGGATTGAACCATTTTTCGGTACTCACACGGATTCTACCCTTTTCTGATACTCGTACGAATTCTACTTTTCCTGGTACTCACTCGGATTCTACAATTTTTCAATACTCACACTAATTCTACCCTTTTCTGGTACTCGCCCGGATAGTTTTTCGGTACTCGCACGGATTTTACCTTTTCCCGGTACTCGCCCTGATTCTACCACTTTTCGATACTCACATTGATTCTACCATTTTTTGCTAGTCGTCCTGACAGTTTTTTGGTACTCGCACAGATTCTACCTTTTCCCGGTACTCGCCCGGATTTTACGTTTTTCCGGTACTCGCCCGAAATCTACCATTTTTCGATACTCACACTGATTCTACCCTTTTCCGGTACTCGCCTGGACAGTTTTTCGGTACTTGTACGAATTCTACCTTTTCCTGGTACTCGCCCGGATTCTACAATTTTTCGATACTCACACTGATTCTACCCTTTTCTGGTACTCGCCCGGATAGTTTTTCAGTACTCGCACGGATTCTACCTTTTCCCAGTACTCGTCCTGATTCTACCATTTTTCGTTACTCATATTGATTCTACCATTTTTTGGTAGTCATCCTGACAGTCTTTCGGTATTCGCACGGATTCTACCTTTTCCACTACTCTCTCGAATTCTACGTTTTTCAAGTACTCGCCCGGAATCTACCATTTTCCGGTACTCACACTGATTCTACCCTTTTCCGGTACTCACCCGGAAAGTTTTTCGGTACTCGCATGGATTCTACTTTCCCGGGTACTCGCCCGAATTCTACGATTTTTCGGTACTCACCCGGATTCTATCATTTTCTTGTACTCACACTGATTGTACCCTTTGTCGGTACTCGCTTGGACAGTTTTTTGGTACTTGCACGGATTCTACCATTCCCTGGTACTCGCCCGGATTCTACTATTTTCCACTACTCACACAGATTCTACCATTTTCCGGTACTTTGCGAGACAGTTTTTCGGTACTCGTACGGATTCTACCTTTTCCCGGTAGTCGACCTGATTCTCCCATTTTCGATCACTCACACTGATTCTACCATTTTTCGGTACTCGCACGGACAGTTTTTCGGTACTCCCACGGATTCTACCATTTTTTGGTACTCACACTAATTCTACCCATTTCAGGTACTCGCCTAGATTCTATCATTTTTAGGTACTCGCACGGATTCTACCCATTTCCGGTACTCGCCTGGACACTTTTTCGGTACTCACACGGATTCTACCTTTTCGTGGTAGTCGCCCGGATTCTACGATTTTCCGGTACTCGCCCGGAATTAACCATTTTTCGATAGTCACACTGATTCTATCCTTTTCCCATACTTGCCCGGACAGGTTTTCGATACTCGTACGAATTCTACCTTTTCCCGGTAGTCGCCCGGATTCTATCGCTTTCCGGTACTCGCCCGGATTCTACCATTTTCTGGTACTCACACTGATTCTACCCTTTTCCGGTACTCACCCTGACAGTTTTTTGGTACTCGCACGGATTCTACCTTTTCCTTGTACTCGCTTAGAATCTACTATTTTCCGGTACTCACACTGACTCTACCCTTTTCCGGTACTCTACCATACAGTTTTTCGGTGCTCGCATGAATTCTACCTTTTCCCGGTACTCGCCTTTATTCTACCATTTTTCGGCACTCATACTGATTCTACCATTTTTTGGTACTTACACTGATTCTACCATTTTTCGGTACTCACACTGATTCTACCATTTTTCGGTACTCGCCCGGACAGATTTTTCGTACTCCCACGGATTCTACCTTTTCTTGGTACTCGCCCGGATTCTACAATTTACCGATACTCACACTGATTCTACCTTTTTCTGGTACTCGACCGGACAGTTTTTATGTGCTCGCACAGATTTTACCTTTTTCGAATACTCGCCCGGATTCTACTATTTTTCGGTACTCACACTAATTCTACCTTTTTTCGGTACTCGCCCGACAGTTTTTCGATACTCGCTCGGATTCTACCTTTTCCCGGTACATGCCCAGATTCTATCATTTTTCGGTACTCAAACGGTTTCTACTCTTTTCCGGTACTTGCCCGGACAATTTTTTGGTACTCACACTGATTCTACCTTTTCCCGGTACTCACCCGGATTCTACCATTTTTCGGTACTCGCCCGAATTTTACAATTTTTCGATACTCACACTGATTCTACCCTTTTCTGGTACTCGCCTGAACAATTTTTTCGTACTCGCACGGATTCTACCTTCTCCCGATACTGGCCCGGATTCTTCCATTTTTCGGTACTCACACCGATTCGATCCTTTTCCGGTACTCACCTGAACAGTTTTTCGATACTCCAACTGATTCTACCTTTTTTTGGTACTTGCCTGGATTCTACCATTTTTTTATACTTACACCTATTCTACCCTTTTCCGATACTCGCCTGGACAGTTTTTTGGTACTCGTGCAAATTCTACCTTTTCCCGTTACTCGCCTGAATTCTATCATTTTTCGGTACTCACACGGATTTTACCCTTTTCCGGTACTCGCTCGGACAATTTTTCGTTACTCTCACGGATTCTACCTTTTCCCAGTACTCTCCCGGATTCTACCATTTTTCGGTACTCAAACTGATTATACCATATTTCGATACTCGTCCGGACAGTTTTTCGGTAATTGCACGAATTCTACCTTTTCCCGGTACTCGCCCGGATTCTACCTTTTTTCGGTACTCAGACTGATTCTACCCTTTTCCGGTACTCACCCGAACAGTTTTTCAGTACCGCACAGATTCTACCATTTCCCGGTACTCGCCCGGATTCTACCATTTTTCGGTACTCAAACTGATTCTACCCTTTTTCGGTACTCGCCTGAACAATTTTTCAATACTCCAACGGATTCTATCATTTCCCGGTACTCTCCCGGATTCTACCATTTTTCGTTACTCACACTCATTCGACCCCTTTCTGGTACTCGCCCGAACAGTTTTTCAATACTCCAACAGATTCTACCTTTTCCCGGTACTCGCCCAGATTCTACCATTTTTCGGTACTCACACGGATTCTACCCTTTTCCGGTACTCACTCGGACAGTTTGTCAATACTCCCATGGATTCTACCTTTTCCGGGTACTCGTTCGATACTCTCACGGGTTCTACCTTTTCCCGGTACTCGCCCGAATTCTACCATTTTTCGGTACTCACACTGATTCTACCATTTTCCGGTACTCGCCTGGATAGTTTTTTTATACTCCCATGGATTCTACCTTTTCCCTGTACTCGCCCGGATTCTACCATTTTTCGGTACTCACACTAGTTCTACCGTATTCCAATACTTGCCCAAACAATTTTTCGATACTCCCACGAATTCTACCTTTTCCCGTTACTCACCCAGATTGTACCATTTTTCGGTACTCACACGGATTCTACCCTTTTCCAGAACTCGCCCGAACAGTTTTTCAATACTCTCATGGATTCTACCTTTTCCCGGTACTCGCCGGGATTCTATCATTTTTCGGTACTCACACAGATTCTACCCTTTTCCGGTACTCACCTGCACAACTTTTAGGATACTCTCACGGATTCTACCTTTTCCCGGTACCCACACGAAAAATACATTTTTCCGATACTCGGCCGGATTCTACCATTTTCCGGTACCCACACTGATTTTACCTTTTTCCGGTACTCGCTCGGACAGTTTTTCGGTATTCGCTTGGACAGTTTTTATGGTACTCGCACGGATTTTACCTTTTCCCGGTACTCGCTCGGATTCTACCATTTTTCAGTACTCGCTCAGACAGTTTTACGGTACTCGCATGGATTCTACCTTTTCCGTGTACTCGCGCAGATTCTACTAGTTTTCGATACTCACACTGATTCTACTCTATTTCGGTACTCGCCCGGACAGTTTTTCGGTGCTCCCATGGATTCTACCTTTTCCCAGTACTCGCCCGGATTCTACCATTTTTCGGTACTCACAATGATTCGAATCTCTTCCGGTACTCGCCCGAGCAGTTTTTCGATACTCCTATGGATTCTACCTTTTCCCGGTACTTGCCCGGATTCTACCATTTTTCGGTACTCACACGGATTCTACCCTTTTTTGGTACTCACCTGAACAGTTTTTCGATACTCACACGGATTCTACCTTTTCCCGGTACTCGCCCGGATTCTACCATTTTTCGGTACTCACACGGATTCTACCCTTTTCCGGTACTCGCCCGGACAATTTTTCGATACTCACACGGATTCTACCTTTTCCCGGTACTCGCCCGAATTCTATCATTTTTCGATACTCACACGGATTCTGCCCTTTTCCGGTACTTGCCCGCACAGTTTTTACGGTACTCTCACGGATTCTACCTTTTCTCAGTACTTGCACGGATTCTACATTTTTCCGGTACTCGGCTGGATTCTACCATTTTCCGGTACCCATACTCATTTTACCCTTTTCCGGTACTCGCCCGGACAATTTTTCGGTACTTGCCCGGACAGTTTTTATGGTACTCGCACGGATTCTACATTTCCCGGTACTCGCTCGGATTCTACCATTTTTTAGTACTCGCCCGGACAGTTTTACAGTACTCACACGGATTCTACCTTTTCCCGGTACTCAAGCGGATTCTACTAGTTTTCGGTACTAACACGGATTCTACCCTTTTTAGGTACTCGCCCGGACAGTTTTTCGATACTCCCACGAATTCTACCTTTTTCTCGGTAGTCGCCCGAATTCTATCATTTTTCGGTACTCACACAGATTCTACCCTTTTTTGATTCTCGCCCGGACAGATTTTCGATACTCCCACGGATTCTACCATTTCCCGGTACTCGCCCGGATTGTAGAATTTTTCGGTACAGACACGGATTCTACCCTTTTCTAGTACTCGCCTAGAAAAAATTTCGGTACTCCCACGGATTCTACCATTTTTTGGTACTCACAAGAATTCTACCCTTTTCCAGTACTCGCCCGGACAGTTTTTCGATGCTCTCAAGGATTCTTTCTTTTCCCGGTACTCGCCCGGATTTTATCATTTTTACAGTACACGCACGGATTCTACCTTTTCCCAGTAGTCAGCCGGATTCTACCTTTTTATGGTACTCTCCCGGATTCTACCCTTTCTCGGTACTCGCCTGGACAGTTTTTCTATACTCCCATGGATTCTTTCTT
>JAJJMF010026007.1:878-13180 GCA_022058775.1 Vitis hybrid cultivar
AAATTTATCAAGTTGTTTTTGGTAATTTAATTGTGGATAATAATTGTAGTTGGTTGTTGAAATTGTTAGGATTGTTGAGAAACAATGAAAGCATAGTATAAATTGTAATTTTATTGAAATTTGGATTAGTAGGAATTTTATCTGATATTTTTGATACTTGTGAATTAGGATAATTAATCTCATTGCATCTTATATGCATCATGGTTGTGTGAAAGAAAAAAAAAAACTATAAAAAGTGCATGAAACGGAAAAAGAAAAAAATAAAATAGTAATGAAAAGTAAAGGCCCGTAAAAGGCAAATTAAGAAGGGAATGAGATCCCTAAGGTGAAAGACCCAAAAATCCACCTTGAAAAGACTCCAAATGGGGAGTGTATTTGGGTACAGACGTATATCCTTCAGTGAAAGCCCGAGAACAATAATGCATTGTATGACTGTGTGTCACATCCTCATACACATTTTATTTAATTGTTGAGAATTGTTGAAGTGATGTCATGTGATTAAATGAAATGTTTGGAGTTGCTTATTCTATGGTTGAATGCTTAGTTTATGTATTTTTTTACATTAGTAACCCCAATTAACCCCCTTGGGTGTAAGATACCTTACTAAGCTATGTGGAATGCTCACCTCTTCCTTCTTATATCTTTTTAAATATAGATGTAACTCCTAAGGATCCACAAATAGGGCTGGGAGGGCTTCAGGATGCTTTAGGGGATTTTGGAGTAGCTTAGAGGATTTTGTTATTCTTGGTTGTGTTTGGTTATCTGGATCATGTTCTATTAGATTTTTAAATTATGTAATCATTTATGGACTATATTTTGAATTAAACTTGCTCTATTGTGGACACTCTTGTTGGACTTAGGTTAGAGATCTTATTGATATTAAATTGCTTGTTGCTCTTGAGTAGTTGTTGTATTGTGATAAGTTAGAATGTTAGTTGGAGGAAGCTTTGTTGTGATTTGCATTTAGAAAAAAAAAAGAAAAAAAAGATCAAGGTGTTTTAGTTGATTGCTAGTTTGGATTAGGAAGAACCCTTAGGGTCAAACCTTTGACCTAGGGTCATGAGTCAGATTTTGGGTCACTTAGAATTTGGGTCATGACAAGTTCTTTGTTGCAATCCTTTCGGAAGCATCTTCAACCTTATACAGGACCTAATCTCCAAGTCATAGAGAGCTTGCAATGCACCTTCTTCCATATTACACTCCTCCAATTGCTCTAGCTTCCATAGTTTAAGAATTTACAGTTTAGGAAAGCCTCCTGAAAAGCAAAGCATGTTCTTTCCTACATAAGATATGGCCAACAACCTAAGAAATTTCAGGTTAGGGAGCTTGTCCAATTTTTGGATAGGGTCTTCACCTAATTTTGAACCTAATAAGGTAAGGTCAGTGAGACTCTTTGGGAATCATCTCTAGAAAAGTCCATCTCAAGCTAAGGTACCTCAGTCGAGTTAATTTACCAAGGTCCCTGAGCAACTTAGGCCTGAATACATTTTCAAGATTAAGAACCCTTAATAATAGGGGAAACTAATAGAAATGCATCTATGAAGAAAGTTTCCTATGTCTTCTCCTGGTTTTCTTCCTTTTTTATCCAAGTGATTAGCAAGGCAATACTGGGGTGTCAATGATGTGGAAGCAATGTTGTAGTCACCATGGATATGATCAAATCTAACATCTTCTTTATCTAAGTGATCAGCAAGGCAGTAGATTAGACCAGTGCTTGGGACAACTCAGATCTTCTGTTAGCCTGAACTTGAAGAAATGTGGCTTGTTGAGCCTTTGATAACCAGTGCTATCGTAGGGCATTAGGAAGTCGAAATGAGTTAACATTCCCATTAAGCTTCTTGTTTGTAACTTGAACCATGCCCTGAGCTATCAACTTTATCAAGAACCACTCTGTAACATCTTCTAGAGCTTCATTCTCTCCCTCTGGTTGCACCAAACCCTCTATAAGCGAATAGACATCATTTCATGTACAAGAGCAAATCCTCATTGATCTTGTTCAAGGTATTAGACAATAGGTCATGATTTCCATTAAATTGTTGGAGCACACTGGACCATTCCTTAATGGTTGCATCCTTCTATGAAAAAATATTTTCCAATTTTACAATTGCCAGTGGCAATCCCTTAAATCTTCTCACAATTTCACTTTTCATATTTGGTAGTTCTAATGGTATGTTTACCTTCACAGCATACATGAATAATGCTTGACTTTCATCATCTCCTCATAATCGCACTGCATGATGAACAATCCTCAATTTGAGATTTGAAAGCAAACTCATTTCACATGTGGTTTCAATCATTCTACCCTCACACATTGTGTCTTGGAATGCTTCTATGACTTCATTTAAGCAAAAGACACGGTAGGCATCATCTAGAACTATGAGATACCTCTTATCACTTATGAAAGCTTTGACCATTTGTGTCATCTCATCCCACCAACTTACTAGCTCATTAGTGTCGTAGTCCATAAATGCTTTCATCATGTCCTCAAGAATTTGAAATTTACAAGTTACAAAGGTTTAAGCATGATAAGGGCAACGATCCACAATCATGTCATTGTTATAGACCAACTTTACTAAGGTTGTCTTACCAATGCCTTTGATGCCTACTATTGAAATCACACAAAAAATTTTATCCTCTGCAAGCAACCATGTGATAAGCGCATGTACACCATCATCAAAGCTGACAATATTAGGTTCTTGAGTAAGCTGTGTTGGGATTCTGAAGGATGTAAATGTTAGCTTTCTTATTTGAATACATCTAGTGCAAGCTTTTTTTGGCCTCCTCGTAGAGATCTCTAAGATCTTAGAATGAATTTCATCCATCTCCATGGCAAGCTTATGCTAACATTTAAAATTATAGAAGGCTAAAACAACTTTCCTAAAAGGTCCCCTCCAACTATTACTAAGACGTTCTGGTCGGTTGATTAATAACATAATTACATCTACTGCAAAATGGGAAAGGTCACAGAGTTCCTCCATCTAAGCCACTCCCGTACCAACTCTTATGATTCTAATTCTCTTAGAAAACTACTAATCAACCTAAATTTGTTTGGTAACCTGCTAACCTTCTTTTTCATTTAGGGATAAAGAGACTTCTTGAGTTAGGAAAGCTACAACTTTTTCAATGATTAGGGAAACAACTGTGTTGGTTGTATCCTGGTCTTATAGTGAGCTCTAGCATTCCCAATCTATTTCTTCAATATCAATAGGACAAGAGGCACGAAGAATAAGAACATAGGCAGAAAAAGATAGTTTGGAAAGTTATACCTCAATCATTCCAACTTTCTATGAAGTTGATATTGATGAATGAATCTAGTGATTAATAGATGTGGACTCTTATTTTCACATGCCTTCCTCTCTTGATGGTGAGACTTGTTTTTTTTAGTGAAAAAACTAATTTTTAATAAAAAATTGAGTCGTCACTTATTTTATTTTATTTTTAAGGGAAAACAAACTAAAAAAATAGAAACATAAAAAAAGACTCCTTATTTTGGAAAAACATGCCTTTGAAACTGTGAATCTAAGTTGAGGGATCAAGTTAATCTTTGGGAAAGTACCTAAAGATAACACCCTTCTAAGGCCTAAAACAAGTCTCTACTAAATAAATTAAGGTAACTATGACAATCAATATGTAAATCAATGGATATCAAAGAGAATAAAAATGACTGTCTAAAGCTTAACATGATGTTATTCATATCAAAGCAATCACACCAAATAAATCAATCACACAAAGAAAATGATATAAGTGTACATAAGCCGCAACCTAAAGCACTTTCATGAAAACGCTAAGGTTAGTTTAACAAATAACACAACATGCAAATCATATCATCCAAGAAAACTAAGCAATGATCAAAGCATAATCAAGCACAAAGATGTTCATAAACACAACATATCTATTTACAAAGTTAAGAAATAAAGGACATACCTTGATAACATTGATAGCTTACAATGCGCTTGCATATAGTTAGAGTGTTAGAATAAACATGACAACAAATAAATATGATAGTAAACCCTAATTTAAATGGCATATGTATGGCTCAAATAAAATGGCAAGAACCTAAAAAATGTCAACTATCACATAGAATACACATACAATTTATTATCAAAGAAAACTAATTCACAAGAGAGCTTAGAAATACCAATATTAATGACCAAGTCAAAATACGCAACAAAGTGGCAGAATAGTCAATTGTTTTAAGAAAATTATAATCAAAGAAAGTTATGTACAAGAATTTCAACATTCAATCAAAATAGGAAGGTTCATAAAATAAATACTCAAAAAATATCTAAAATATGACTTTAATCACAAAAATTTTCAGAGAACATTTTCTACATGTTTAGCTTATCATTCAAGTGATCAAACAATTAAATAATGCTCCAATCAATTCGAGTTCACCAAAATATCCTAAAAAGTATAGATCTGGCTATATATTTCCTTCACTCGTTCTTTGTAGCTTGTTAGATGTAGTTCTGGTATTAATATTTCCGTTTGGTGTGACATAGGCAAGTAAATAAGAGGTCGGTTAGTTGAGTGGGTAGAGAATACCTCTTTCGATCGCCTCAACAAATTGTTCGTAATTATTGTGGATGAAAGGAATCATCATACTCTCCTAACTTACCAGAATCTGTCGGCAGTCATCCGAGAGCCTTAGTCATACATCATTCCCATCATTTCTCGCTCACTCCCCAAGGTCCTAGTGTTTAGGGAACATCACTTACTGAAAGATCTTCCCTTCTACGAAGTGCCACATGAGACAGATGCTAAGGCATGCCAGGACCGCCTTGATTAGAGGGAGAAGAATAGGCAGGAGGGGAAATTAAGGCAAGCTCCGGGTGGGAACCGTTCGACTACTACTTCCATTGTCTGCTCTCGACTAAAAAAAAAGTCTTCTACCTAGGCTGCCAAGAAGGCGCCTACTCTAGTCTCTGCGTCTTCGTCTGTCTCAACTTCTTTGGCGGTTACTTCAGCGGCCAGCACTGTTCCGGATTTAGAGACTAACTTAGATCTCCCAAGAGTAGAGCCAAACACAAAGGCTGAGTTTGTGGTGCCCCGCATCATCCACGAGCCAGAAGGGGAGGACGATATGGCGACAAACCTGAGGGCTAGTTTTAGGGAGAGGCAATGCAAATGCCTCTCCAAATATATTGTAGTCACCACCCCTCCTACTAAGAGGTCCTGAATGGAGGCCCCCTAGGAGGCACTTGTTCAAGATACTCTCTCAGTAGCGATGCCTCCAACTGATGTTGCAAGGCCTAGCAATGCATCGACTGCGAAGTCTTCTGCTAGGGAAAATACCTACCTTATTTGAGACGGGGTCTTCATTGATCCAGCCCCTATTGATGATGACCTGGACAAAAAGGAAGCCATGGTTGCTCCTTGCGCCCTCAGCTAGGAGGAGATGGTGGAAATTTTGAAGTAAGTCCCCTGCTTTACCGAGGCCGAGCCCCCTTCAACCAAAATGTCAGACTTTTTCCCGCTTACGAAGCGGATCTCGATGAATTTAGAAGGAAATCCCCCCATTTCTATCTCGACCTGACTTTCATTTGGCACTCCAGAAATCATCCTCTCTTGTATCCAATCAATGCAAGGTTACACGGCTCAGCAGACGACTAAAGTGGTAAATCTTGTCATCTCTTTGGTTTGAGTTTCCTTAGTTGCCTATTTTAATACTTATCTCAATGTTGCTCTTAGGTGGTGGCTGGTGTCTGCAACCTGATATGGCAGCGTGTCATACTTTTTGAATGATTGAAGGTCGCTAAAATGATGAGGGCATTCATTACCCAAAAAATGGGCGATAGCCAAAAGCTTCACGCTAAGTTGGAACGGGTAAAGAGCGACCTAGCCGATGCCCAAAAGGCTGTAATGGACGGAGCTGAGGCATTAGGAAAGGCAGAAGGGAAGAAAAAGATGGCTCAAGCTGAGGTCGGTCGGTTGAGAGAGGATGTGAAGGTTGCTGAGGCCAATGGCAGAGATTTCGATAAAGAAATTGAGTGTTTAAGGAAAGAATTGGAGGAACTTCAAGCAAGGTTCGCCACTCAGAAGGAATTGGATAATGAGTATCAAAAACAAGTGGATGATATGTTCTTCTTTGGCTATCAATGTTGTATGAAAAAGAACAACATCACCCAACACATTCCCAACTATCCTTCTAATGATAAGGACAAAACGGTCGACACTTCTACTCAGGGAGATGAAGTTTCTTCTATTGTTAATCCTTCTACCAGGTAGTGATATATGTTTCTTTTTTTTAGTTACTTTCGGCCGGTCATGGCTTTGTAATCGAACAATTTGATTTTTGAATGAACACTTATTTCTTCCTTTGTTTGATTTTGCGCACAATTCTCTTTACTTAAACCAACTCACTAATAGTATTGTTTTAAGTTAGATACATTCCATGGGCAGAGCAGGAGCACTTCGTCTAGCGTTTGCAGGTGGTATGTCCCTGAGTCTCCAGCCTTAGTTACTACATAGGGTCCTTTCCAATTTGCTTGGAACCTTCCAGACCCTTTTTATTTTGTGTTTTCAAAGACTCTTCTGAGGACTAGGGTCTCAACTCTAAACGCACGAGGCTAGGCCTTTTTGTTGTAGTGGACGATGCCTCTTTGTTGGTAGGATTCCATCCGGATGGCTACGTTTCCTCTTACTTCGTCCACCCAATCCAAGTGTCTTTCAAGCTCTTATTTCTCATCTCTTTGCCCTTGGATGGTTGTCTTGGTTGTTGGCATGTCTATCTTAGTCAGGATGACTGCCTTCATTTCGTAGGCAAAAGCGAAAAGGGTGTTTCCAATAGGTCATCTAGAGGTTGTCCCATAGGCTCACAGAACTCCAGGCAGTTCATCCACCCACTTTCCTTTGGCTTTTTCCAGCATTTTCTTTAGCATAGAGAGCAGGGTTTTGTTCGTTATCTCCGCTTGTCCATTGCTTTGAGCATAACATGGCATGCAGTATAGATTCTTGATCTTTAGCTTCGAACATAAGTTCTAAAGGCAATGTTGTCAAATTGCGGCCCGTTATCGACTACAATTGCTCATGGGATTCCGAATCAACAAACAATATTTTTCCATACGAATTTGGAAACGTCCTTATCTTTGATGCTAGCATAAGCTTCTACTTCCACCAATTTGTTGAAGTAGTCGGTGGTTATGAGCAGAAACTTCTTCTATGCTGTTGTGACGAGTAGGGAGCCAACTATATTCATCCCTATAGTGCAAACGACCAAGGACTTGTGATTGGATTGAGGACTTCAGAAGGCATACAAGGTATGGGAGCGTACTTTTGGCATTTTTCACACCTTTTGACCTAGTTCTCAGTGTCTTGTCTCATGGTGGCCAATAGTATCCTTGTGAATGAGCATGGTGTGTCAGGGTATGTCCGCCTATGTAGTTGCCGCATATACCTTCGTGGAGCTTGGCCAGTACGTACTGTGCTTTTATATCATTCAAACACTTGAGGTACGACCCTCCAAAAAATCGTATGTAAAGGCTCTCCTTGATTAGAGTGTAGCAGGCTGTACTCGGATCTTGTGAGCTTGCTTGCTTTCTTCAGGTAGCTCTCCTGTCCGAAGGTACGTCTCAATTTCATGCATCCAACTAATGTCTGTCTTGCTAGCATTACATATTGATGTTGTTGTGATCAAGGATGTGGTTTGGAGGTAAATGGGTAGTTGTACCACCTCGTTTATAGGAAACGTGGAAGCTATCCCGGCTAAGGCGTCAACTTGTACATTTTCTGCTCGAGGAATTCTTTTGACGTCCCATTCAGTTAATTTTTTTATGTTGGCCCACACCTTTGAAAGGTATTGAGCATACGTTCATCCTTAGTTTCATATTCCCCATAGATTTGCCCAACTATAAGCTGGGAATCGTTGCATATTTTTAATTTAACTGCTGATAAAATGAAAGTGAGGTCCAACCTGAACAAGATTGCCTCATATTCAGCTTCATTATTAGAGGCAGGAAACTCTAGCTGGATAGCCTACTCTAATTGTTCCCCGATCAGTGATTGTAAGAGAATGCCTAACCTAGAACCTGAGACCCTGGACGTTCTGTCCACATGAAGAATCCACCACCCTTTTTCAGGGGATACTGCGATATGGTAAGGCTACTAGGGGACCTCTGCTATGAAGTTAGTCATGACTTGCCATTTCATCGCCAGTCTGGCCCAATATTTAATTTTGTACTCACTTAACTCTATGACCCATTTTAGCATCCTTTTGGTTAAGTCTGGCTTATGCAGAATGTTTTTTAGCACAGTCACCTGATAGGCTTGGAAATACGGGCAGAGTTTCTGAGTAACGCTTCTTAAGGCCAAAGTTGTCTGTTCCATCTTGGTGTGCCGCATTAGTCATTGCCTTGCTCACGTAGTAGATGAGCCTCTGTTCTTTATCCTTCACATGGCGAAATAGAACAACACTGACTGCGCATTCAGACAATACTAAATACATGTAGAGTTGCTCACTGGGCTCAAGGCTGCTCAGGATGAGCGATCGGGTGAGGTAAGTCTTAATTTCCTTGAACGCTTGTTGGCACTCACTCGTCCATCCGGCGGTATTTGCCCCTCTTAGGGTGAGAAAGAAGGGTCTTAGCTTGTCGGTGAATCGGCCTATGAAGTGCCCTAATGCAGCTAAACGACCCGTGAGCATTGTAATTCCTTCTTGTTACTTGGGGTAGGCGTTTCCATAATAGCTTTTATTTGATTCGAATTGAGTTTAATCCCCCTTTGTGTCACCATAAATCCGATGAACTTGCCCGCACTGATCCGAAAGCACATTTAGCCAGGTTGAGCTTCATGTTGTATGCTCTCATTAGGCGAAATGTCTTTTCCAAGTGTAGGCCATGTTCACCCTTGGTTTTGTTTTTTACCACAATATCATCGATGTAGACCTCCACATTCCAGTCGATCAAAGTTTTGAAGATCTTTGTCATAAGCCTTTAGTAAGTGGCTCCAGCATTCTTCAGCTCGAATGACATGACTTTGTAGCAGTACAACTCGTGTGGTGTTACGAATGTTGTTTTTTCCTCGTCCAGTTGGAACATGGGGATTTGGTGATAACCGAAGAAAACATCTATGAAAGAGAGCATCCCGTGTCCGGAAGTGGAGTCAACTATCTAATTTATCCAAGGAAGGGGGAAGTTGTCCTTTGGACAAGCGTCGTTCAAGTTGGTGTAATCGACACAGGCTTGTCATTTTCCTCTTTTCTTCGGGACAACCACTACGTTTTTCAACCAATCCGGGTATTCGACTTCCCTAATGAATCCGACTGTCAGCAACTTGTCTACCTCGACTTGGATGATTTTTTGTCTATCTGGATGAAAGCGTCAGACTTTTTGGTGAATGGGTTTCAATGAAGGTAAAATATTGAGTCAATGAAAAGCTAGCGATGGGTGGATGTCGGGCATATCAAAATGAGCCCAAGCAAAGACGTCTTTATTCTGTTGAAGCACTCCTTCGAGTACCTTTAATTCCTTTGGTGAGAGGAAGGAACTAGTATAAGTTATGTGATCATTGTTGTTCGAGAAACGTAGAAGTCGGAGTGGATCGACTGCCGGTGGATCTTTGTCCATCGAGCACTATAGTTGTTATTGTCTCTCCGTGTTTACTGGTTCTAAGCACGGTTCACTACTGCTTGGTGCTCCGGACTCGAGTATCACTTGATAGCATTGTCGTTGGGCTAGCTAGCTACCAAGAAGGTCAATATGCCTATCCTCAGTGAGGTAACTTACCATTTGATGATACGTGGAAAGGATGACCTTCATGTTGTGATGCCATGTGCGTCCCATAATGGAGTTGAAAGGGGAAAAATCCTCCACCACAGAGAACTGTACGTTCTAGGTGACCGGCCCAACTTGGATAAGTAACACGACATCTCCCAGGGAAATTGTTAACGCTTCGATGAATTCGGAAAATACCCGCCCGGGATTCTCCAAGACTAAGGGTGAGAGTCTCATATACTTATATGCCGACATTTGTAAAAGGTTAGTCAAGCTACCTAGATCAACCGGAATCCTCTTTAGATCAAAATCACCTATCCCCAATGTTAAGATCAAGGTGTCTTCGTGTGGCTGAAATACCGGGTTAGGATTTACTGGAGGGAAGGTGATTATCCCGTCTATTTGGTGTATGCTCGTATTAGGCAAGTTGTATTGAATGGAGCTAATTTGCTTTCTTACGGATATTGCTCAAAGCAACCTTTGTCTTTTCCGCTTAGAATTGTATTTCTCATCCACAGGCCCCCCATGGATGTAGTTGATTATTGCCCTTGGGGCCGCTGAAGTGGTAAGAACTTGGATGGCCGGATCTTAGGCCGTCACACTTCATCATTCGTCTGAGTAGACGTACTGCTTCAAGTGTCCCGCTCTTATTAGTCTTTCCACCAAGTAGTAGAGACTTTTGCATTGTTCTATGGTATGAGCATGATCCTTGTGATAGGCGCATTTCCTGCTCTGATCTAGTTTTTTCGAATCCGTCTTGATTGGCTTTGGCCATCTGAAATCAGACAGATCTTTAATCATGAGTAGGAGCTTGTCATATGAGATGTTGAGGAGAGTCAGACCAACTAGGCTTGGTTGTTGTTGTTCGTCCCGCCCTTTGCCTTTGCCTTAATTGGTTTTAAGGGCTTGGAGTTTCCTGCTGAATCGTTTCTAGCGGGTCAACTGGTAACCAGGACCTACTGTATAGTTGAATGGACATCATCCTCGAGCATGGAATATTTGTTTGCTCGTTTGAACAAGTCATCCATCGTTGTTGGAGGTTTTTTGGTTAGAGATTCGAAGAAGGGTGTTCCCGGACAGATACTTCTTTTAAAGATTTGTAGGACAACGTCAATGCTACAAGATTCTACTTGAAGTATAGCCATTCCGAACCATTTCACGAATTCTCTCAAAGACTCAGTCTCATGTATCTTTATGTTTTGTAGGGTACTAATGTTTTACTTATGTCATGCTAAACATAGATATTGTCCCATAAAAGCCTCTGATAGGTCCCAAAAATTATTTGTCTATCCGTGGAATCATGAAAAAGTCTGGTCGTGGAGGCTGATTGGTAAGACCTTGCATAATAGTGCGTCATTCCCTATGTCAAGGGTCATGAGTTGTTTGTAATGCATGATATGGTTGAATGGATCACTGGTTCCGTTGTATGTGAAGAACTTTGGTACCATGAACCCTCTTGGGGGCTCGTAGTTGATTATGTAAGTGCTGAAAGGCATGGAGAGCATGTCATCCAGTCGCCTACTGACAAAGCCGGGAGGACCTCAGTTTGTTAGAGCCCCTATTTGTGGTTTTGTTGGCAAATGGGGGTGCTAGTCTGGCATGGTCGGTGCAACCGAGGGACCATGATAGACCTTTTGGGCCATTACTACATGCGGTCTTCTTTCCATACCAGGTGTTTAAGGCCTTAACCATGTGTGCATTGCATCTGATAGCTGAGATCCCCTATCTCGTCTCCTTTTAGCTGGGATATGAGTGGAATCAGAGCTTTCATCCAAAGGCACGTAGCAGGTTGGTGGGGGCCTTTCCTTAGGTTACACCTCCTGTCCATTAGGGGGGAACTTTGTATTTCTAGGATATGACACTTTCTCGTTTTTCCTGGAGTCTATTCGCTAACTTTTAGGTTGTCGGCTACGAGGAGGGCCTGATGAAGACACCTGTATTCGCAACACCTCGTTCTCCTTTCTAAGTCTTCTCATTTCGTGGAGCAAGGCTTGCACTTGTTGCTCACTCTCTTGCTGGCGTCTCTCCATGTTTTCATGCTAGTCGAAGTAGCCCTCGCTACCCATGATTGACGATCGGCTCTTAAGGGCATCGACATCTTTGTCTCGTTCCCACAAACGACACCAATGTTGATGCTGAAGTCAACTGGAGTTATATCCTATCTCTGTTGTCACAGCGAAAACTTCTCCACAACTGCTACAGGTTGGGTTCTCTTCTTTCCTGCACAAAGGATGTACGGACACACCCTTCGAAGCTTAAGTTAGACACAAAATGGGTAGAAACCCTTTTAAGGAGAGCAAATGGGGGAGCCCTTGGTGTTGCGTACCTGAGTTTTCATTTCAGAAGAGTTTTTATAGTGCCTAGGAGAGGGTCATTGTTGCGCTAAGTTAGCATTTTGACTTTTGTTGTCATGATGGCAACACTGTGGATGGCAGGGTAATCATCACAGTTTGGGCAATTGGCAGGGTTCGCCAGGTGGTGCGCCATGATGGTTTGCCTGTTGCCTCAAACAGTTGGAGGTATGGGGTAATGTGTGAAAGTCTTTTGACATAGGCGTGTGAACTGGGGAAGGTCTCATCTGCCATTCTTTGT
>JAJJMF010026009.1:0-11433 GCA_022058775.1 Vitis hybrid cultivar
TTCACCTGTCTCAATACTTCAAGAATTTCTTATGCATTTCTGATCCCTTTTTTCCCATGCAACGCTTGAGGAAAAGGTGGAGGTGTGTGTTTCTTCATCACATTTCCCTTGATAAGTACTTTCTCCGGAGTTGCTTTCACTGTTGAATCATGGTCCTCTTTCCCTTTACTGCTATCTTTCTTTTTCCTTTGATTTCCTCCCTCTTCTTTGTCTCTTCTTCTTCTTTTTCTTCCTCAACATGTGGCTTGGGTGTTGGCAGCTCGACCTTTTTACCACTCCTTAAAGTGCTCAAGGTTTTGACATCTCTCACCTGAGAAGACTCTCCTTCATGAGTTTCCAATTCATGGATATTGATTGTGTGCCTAGCTGGTGTACCTTGAGTTTGGTCCTCAGACAGGAGTAATCAACAAAATTTATAACCTATATCACCATGCACTAGGATAGCCTTAGATAATATAGCATAGTGGCTCTAAGATCGTTCACTAGGAAGGGTTTTCAACTTACAACTGATACCAATTCAAAGTTAAATTGGTGCATTTTCATTTCAAGGTTAGCTTAAGAAGAAAACATAAACTTTGGTTGAAAAAGGGTTTGCTTTAAGCTAACTAAAAAGAAAGTAATGAGAATCACTTATGAAGAAAAGCGTTCCTTGGAGTTTTAGAATCACTAGGGTCAGGCTCCTCATGCAAAAACAGAGCTCCGGTCACTTGAATCTTTTCCTCGCATTAGAGAATTAACATATAGTTAATTCTCTAACCGGTGTTGTACAAATGATTCCCTTTAATGGATTTCAGCACTAATTTCCTCTCACTGATGCAACTTACAATGGCTCGTGCCTCTCACCTAGCATTTGCCATTCAAGGTGATCATTAACCTTGGACTTCCCTTCTCAAGCTCGCAAGAGATAACTAATGGATGTCTCTGATGCGACTCATGGTAGCTTAGCTTTAAAGGCGTATCAACAAAATTTATACCTTAAATACTATTACTAAAGTAGCCAAGCTACTATAGCATAGTGGTTCTAGGATCGTTCACTGGGAAGGGTTTTCGCAAACACTAGTCATATTCAAATTAGGAAAATAGGTGATTTTCTTATGGATGTTAGCTTTAAAAGAAGATGTAAATGTTCTAGAAAGATTTAAACTAATCTAAGCTAACATTAAAGACTAAAATGAAAGGGTGTAAAAACAAGTTTCTCAAAGATAGGATAGCTATGCTCTGGCTCTTATGCAAATTGGAAATCTCAGGATAGGCTCCTCGCGTTGGGGTTGCAACTATGGTGATGCTTGCTTCCCGAACCGGTATGGATTTAGCAAATCAAGTTTTAATCCTTTAAAATGGTAAAACAGATGGTAGTGAATTTCATCAATGGTTATTCACCTTAGACTTCCTTTGAATGGCTCGTAAGAGATAACTAATGGTCTAAAGCCAAAAGCTTACCAAATATTGGCAACTCAAAGTCATTCCAGGTGATAAACTCACCTTTCAATGGCCATTGAAATTGGTTCTAACGGATTAATGCAAAACTTGGAATTGAAAACCTCACCTTCCAATAGCTCGTAGGAGATAACTAATGGATAGAAATCCAAAAGCTTATCAAGTATTGGCCGTTGGAAGTTATCCAAAGGAAATAAAAACCAAACTTTGCATTAATGAACCATTAATGAAAAACGACTACCTTACCTTCCAGGTGCGAGAAATTTCCATGGGATTGCATCCAAGCCATCACATAACATCCATACTTTGAGAAACTAAAAGTTTTAGTCAATCATCCTCTGAGGAAAAGCCCTCAGAGGCTGTTTGGCTACTAAGAAAATAGAAATGGGGAAGAACAGGAGAAGAGAGAAAAACAGAGCTTTATATATTTCTAAGTTAATGTACAGAGGATCGATCCCCCCCAATATCCAATCTCTTTTGGAGGTGTTGTGCACCTCTATATATAGCAAAATTACAAGATAAAGCCTTATGTAGTCTGAATACAAGGTTACAAAAGGAATTTACACGAGAAAATATCAAGCTAAAAATATCTGGGAAGTCGGTGGTGCATGCGTGGAGAAACAGAGGATTTCAAAGGCATTTTCGAAAGGGGAAAGATGAAGGGTCCAAATTTCGCAAGGTGGGTCTTCATGGTGCGAAATGGCCAAATTTCGCACCATGAAGAAGATCTCCTTGCGAAATTTTCGCCACCTTGCGAAATGGTGTTCCCATGGCTTGATGCAGTTGTCTTCCGAAGGCCATATCTTCCTCATTTCAGCTCCAAATCATACACGGTTTGAAGCGTTGGATTCTTGACTTCCTGAACTTTGAAATGGTATATAGCATGTAGAAAATGGACTTCGGAAAGTGCTCCAAAAGTGCGAAGGAAGACTGCAGCTGCTGTCCTCTGTTTTCTTCACTTTACTTGTTTTTCCTCTTTGCTTCTCTCCTTTACTTGGCTTGTCTTAATGATCCAAAAAGCTGTCAAAACACTAAAACTAGCCACAAATATGATTAGAAGTCATTGCTAGGTCCTTAACATGCCAATTGGAATAAAGATGGAGAACTACTACACAAAAGTGCTTAAAACATAATGAATTAAAGGTGTAAAATAACACTTTTTGGGTAGTAATCAGTCTGCTTAGAGTCCAAAAGCTTACCAAGTGTTGGCAATTCTAGAAAATCCTACCTTCAAGTCACCTCCCAAAGGCTCACAAGAGATAAACTAGTGCATCTCCATGGACGGAGATCACTTGCCTTACCAAGTGTTGGCCCAGGTGAATTGAAGGCGTTTTAAGTTAACTAAAAACATAAAAATCATTAATGGGTCACATTTTCTCTTCATTAATAGCTGAAACAACAAAACTACCAATTCTTGCATTCGGGGCCTTACCGGGCTACCTTAGCTCCAAGGAACTAAAGGCCTAGCCACTCATTCTTTGAGGAAACATCCTCAGAGCTTGTTTGGCTAGTAAGAAATAAATAAATACAATACAATCAAATTGAGTAGGTAAGACAAAGCAAAGCTCTGTATTTTAATTCCTTCCAAAACTATGCAAAATATGTCTTTGAGAACAAGCTCCCCGACATATCTCTGTAATGGAAATTACAAACAATATATATGAGGCTATTTACCCTTTGTTCTTGCTTAATAACTAAGGAATCCTATGATAGGTGGATTACAAGGAGAGAATGGGGATTTAGACATCAAATATCTTAAGAAAAAAATCTAAAAATGTCGGTCACAAATATCGGGAAGCACTCAGGAGAATTTCGCAGGCATGCAAGATGGCTGCGAAATTTGGCAACCTGAAGGACACCATTTCGCAGCACGCGAAATTGGCCTTCAGCTTGGTGTGATCGGCTTCCAATGGCTCTAACTCCTTTATTTCAACTCCGAATTGCACACCGTTTAAAGCGTTGGATTGCTGAATTCCCGAGCTTCGAAACAACATATAGTATGCATAAATTGAGCTCCAGGAAGTGCTCCAAAAGTGGCTGACAGTTGCTGTCCTCTTGAATGCTTCATGTTAGATTTCTCTCTTTGCTATCCCTCCTTGCATTCATGATTTGCTTATGGAAAAGGACTATAAAGCTTCAAAGCTTTGGTTCTTCATGTTACTGAGCTTCCCATTGCTTTGCCATGGATTCCAAAGAACTCTCCTCAATCTTGGATCGCTTTGGTGATCAAATTACTAACAAAAACACCAAAACTTACACAATTTGATTAGAAATGATTGCAAAGGTCCTTAATATGTTAATTGAGTTAAAAGGTAATAACTAATACTCAAAAGTGTTTAAAAGAGTTAATTACAAGGTAGAAAATAGCACTTTTTGAGTAGTAATCACTCCCCCCAACCGACATATTGCTAGTCCCTTAGCAATAAAGGAGAGAAAAAGTAAACTAAAAAGTAATATACTTTACAAGATCATGCTGATCACTTCCAAAAAATTTTAAGTGGCATGATGATCAAACTCTCACATGGAACATTAAAGAAATACAAACTCAAATTTCAACAAGAGTTATCAAATAATTTGCTAATCACAATTCATAAAGAGAAGGCATTATGCAAATTGAAGCTTTAAAATCATTTCCACTTCCAAAGGACCAAACCTTACTCTTCCACAAAAATCCAAGTGTTAGTTGATAGTTTCCGAATATAGTATGCTGAACTAATCTCTCCCCCCAACCTAGTTCTTTTTCAACACTTAACAAACTGACCAAATTTAATAGGCTAAGAACGCACCCTTTTGTTTCACAATTTTTTTTTCATTGTAGCAGTACAAAGCTTAAAGGTATTTTTTTCTAAATTGTCCATGTAACGGGGGTCCATCGATGACTCCCAACCAATTAAGGTTTAGGGCATCAAGCTTTAAGGATCTTTCAACCATTAACTCCTCGGATTTTACCCCGGACTTTTGAGAATGAATTTTAATACCCAAGCACCTACAGTATGTTAAACTCCACCTATTCACCCTTGTAACGAGCATTGAGGTCGGTGACTCCTAACCAATGAAGGCTTAGGGCACCAGGCTTTAAAGATTTTCACCATATACCCCTCAGACCTTGCTCGGGTTTCAAGGCAAGCAAGCATTTTTCTTTCTTTTCTTTTCTTTTTCAAAGGCTCATTGGCCTTTTATAAGGTGTCCCAACACTATTAAAATAAGGTCAAAGGTACCAAGTCTAAATTTTCCTAAGTCAAGAGGGAAATAGTTTCTCATCTTATAATCGGAACCTATTGTGCACAATGTGTGAAAAGCTTAAAGTGGAAGAACTAAGGTTGAATTCAATAGAAGTTTCAACAATTCATCAACTTTAGTAAGCATAATACAAACTCTAAGTCAAGTGAAAAACAAAAATTCAATTTCTCTCGTCTTAATTTGAGAATTTTTCCTTAATAACCATGGAGAGGAGAATAAAAACTTAAAAAAAAAAAATTAAATTAAGCAAAAAGCAACTAAATTACCAAAATGACTTAGCATTAATAACACAAACTTCCTTCCTCAACTCTCCCCCAACCAAGCTGAACATTGTCCTCAATGTGACATGAGCGATTGAGATTATAGGGAGGAAGTGGTACCTCCTGAGTGATATAAATTTCGAGTATTGATTGGAGAAACCACATGTTTCAAAAACAGTAAAAGATATGAGTAGAGGAATTAGGATAAAATAATGCTAAGAGTACTAAAAAATTGATCGATTTGTATTACTTCATTTCATGAAAGTACAAAAAGAGAACAAGTAATAAAATTAATCCCAATATATGAAATATCAAAATCACGGGATGATCAGTGCTACTAAAGTAGGAAAAACATAAGGGAAATACATAAAGGAAATACATAAACAAAATATATAAAGGAAACTATGCAAATGATCAGATGGTGGCTGGAGGATGACGTGGAGATGATGGCTCAGCTGCCTCTGCCTCTCCTGTAGTCGGCTCCTCAGGAGGCATAGTCTGATGTACGAAATGAGGGGCTTGTGATGGCTCTGGTGGGATAGGAGTGGCATGCTCAGGAGTTGATATAATACCCAGATGATGCTGAATCTGCCTCAGGATGGCAGTGTGCTGGGTCTGAGTGGCGATAATCTGCTCTTGATGAGCACTAAGAGCTGTGATCTGCTGAATAAGGATGCTCTGAAAAAGTGGCCAATGCCTGGAAAGTGTGGCATAGGCCTCTATACTCGATAATGGATATAACAATCCTTGGCTCAAATGAAGGAGATGGCTTTGATATCGGTGGAATAACAAGGGGAGTCCGTGGTGTGGCCTGAGGAGCAGAGGGTGCAACCTCAGGTATAGGCTCTGTAAAGGCCACTACAGGGGCAAGTGGCGGAATGTCAGCTAGTATCTCCTCTGGCTGCTCTGGATGCTCTGGTCTAGCGGGGGCTCCCTGGTCTGCACCATAGGCTGTCATACTCGTCCATTTGTCGAGAGTGAATATCTCTCGACAAATGCATCTACGCTCAAGCTGAGGCTCTGCTGGGTATCCCAAATGCTCCAAAATCTGGCATAACAATCTGGGGAAGAGAAGTGGAATAGCATCCGCTCGGAGTAACTTCTTCCTATGGACCTTCTCTTCAAAGTACAGAAGAGCGGCCATGATGAGATGATGAGGGCCAAAGAAGTATCCCTCAGATATCCTGAACATCGCCTCTAGCAAAACTCCTCTCCTCTGCACCCAATGCTGAAGTGGAAAAATATTATGGCGCAAGAGTGCATCAATGAAGAACATGCAGGGAGGGAGCTCCTTCCTCAACAGATACTGGCGTGATGATGCCCCTTTGGATAGAATGTGAACTATGTCGCTCTGTGCAGGATGAGTCCAGACTCGAGAATCCTCTAGACGAGTTGGCTCATAGGGAATACGAAGTGTCTTTGCTATATGTCGGGCTCCCAGAATACCATGGTGTCCGCCTATGGTAAAATGGATGACTGTAGGATCCCGGACCTAGTGTATGGTCATGGACTGATAGAAGTCCAATGCCATGCGGGGGATAGAAAAAATCCCTGGGAGTCAGCAAGTGCTCCATATGGTACCTATGTAGCAGATAAAAAGAATCCTTGAGCTCGGGCTGAAGTTTGAAAGTGGCTGTGTCAAAACAGAGCTCGGAGTGGAATGGCCTTGCCCTGCAATCCAAATTATCCTCAATTGGTGGCTGTGTAACCATGGGGCGTCTGATAACCACCTTAGGAGTCATGCTTGAGGGAATCTGAGACTCTTTGGCTGGTGGCTAAGACGGCTGAGGCTTTTTTATAGGTGGTTGAGATGGCCGAGGCTCTGATTTAGGCTCTGAAGACGGCTCTGTTAAATCAATTGGCTCTGAGACCTTGGCTTTCTTCTTTGGGGGACCGCTACCTGACTTTTGGGCTCGGGAAGAGCTCACCTCGGCCATGGTAAGTGACCTCCGTGTCTGATAGCACCTCACAGGAGGACTCATGGCCGCGTCCTCAATCGGAGGTGGGATGACCGGTGGTCGCGGAGACTCAGATATGGCAGCTTAGACAGAGGTCTCTCTTGAGATTCTTAGGCGAGATGATGGGGATGAGGACTTAGCTCCTCGGGTTCTAGCCATGGTTATCTCAGAGAAGGTAACCGGAGGTGCGCGCGGGTTGGCTCAGATGGAGGGGTCAGATGGAGAGTTGCTCTGGTTTGGCTCCTCTTTGGTACCTATTTGAAGTTCAAATGACCAGTTAAAAAACGAAATAGGGAATTTATAACGTTTAAAAAGGATGCCAAGGGACGATTTTTATTTTTGCAATAGAGGGTCGATTTCGCAGCAAGGGGCGGATTTCGCAGAGGATGGGCATTTTCGCAGCCATTTCGCAGCCCATTTCGCAACTGCGAAATGAGGGTGGAGGGCTGCGAAATGGAGGCTCAGCTGCTAAAATGGGAATTTTTAGGCATGGAGGATTTCGCAAGCACTTCGCAGTTACGAAATGAGAGGGGGGGTCTGCGAAATGGCACTCATGTGCCAAAGGGGTGTTTCGCAGCTGCGAAAATTTTCGCAAAGGGGGGTATGAGGCTACGAAATCATTTCGCAGCCGAGGGGCGTTTTTGCAGCGAGGCCTTGGGGGTTGCGAAATTATTTCGCAGCCAAGGGCCATTTTCACAGAGGCCCTTTTTAGGCTGCGAAATTTCACAGACCATGGATTTTCCTTGCTTTGGAGCTCCTCTTGATTCCCAGATATCTTCTTTCAATTTCTTTGCAATTCCTCCTGATTTTGATCATTCAAAAAGATTAAGTTACATATAAATAACACAATTTAAGACCAAAATTAAAATCAAAACAATTTATAAAGCTTATAAATTAACACAATTATACAAAAAATTATGGACTTTGGTGAAACCAAGTCCATCTAACCCTTTTCTAATTAGGCTTTCTGTGGCTCAAGGAGGTTGATTTCCTCATTTTCTTGCTTGAATGGCTCAATGAATGGCTTGAGACGATGACCATTGACTTTAAAAGTGTCTGTGCTTTTGGAATTCAGTAATTCCACCACTCCATTGAGATGCACTTGGTGAATAATGAAAGGGCCTATCCACTTTGACTTGAGCTTCCCAGGAAAGATATGAAACCTTGAGTCATAATGTAAGACTCTTTGTCCTTTCCGAAATTCTTTGTTGGAGATTAATTGATCATTCCACCTCTTCATCCTCCGTTTTGCAACTTTGTAATTGATGTAAGCATCATTTCTTAATTTCTCCATCTCAGTAAGGTCTAAGCACCTCTTTGACCCGGCTCTAATCAAGTCCATGTTTAACCTCTTGATTGCCCACCAAGCCTTATATTCAACTTCCACAGGGAGATGGCATGCTTTGCCATAGACTAGGCGATAGGGAGACATGCCAAGAATAGTCTTGTAAGTTGTTCTATATGCCCATAATGAATCATGAAGTTTAATAGACCAATCTTTTCTGCTCGTGATCACCACCTTCATCAATATGTTCTTGATTTCCCTGTTTGCTAGCTCAACTTGCCCGGAAGTTTGAGGGTGATAAGGTGTAGCTACCTTATGCTTCACTCCATACTTGGCTAATAGGGTTTCAAAAGGTCTATTGCAAAAATGAGTACCTTCATCACTGATTATGGCCTTGGGCACCCCAAATCTTGACAAGATGTTCTCCTTAAGAAACTTGAGAACCACCCTGTGATCATTGTGTTTACAGAGGATTGCCTCAACCCATTTAGAAACATAGTCCACCCCCACCAAGATATAAGAGTTACCAAAAGACATTGGGAAATGTCCCATGAAGTTAATACCCCAAACATCAAAGAGATCAACTATTAGAATGGGGTTCATAGGCATTTGATTTCTTCTTGTAAGCTTCCCGAGCCTTTGGCATCTATCACAGCTCCTACACATGGTGTGGGCATCTTTGAAAAGTGAGGGCCAATAAAACCCTAATTGCAACACCTTCATGGCTGTTTTCTGAGAGGCAAAGTGGCCTCCACATGCACTCTCATGGCAATAACTGAGGATTCCTTATTGCTCTTCTTCAGGGACACACTTCCTTATTATTTGATCTGCACAATACTTGAAAAGAAAAGACTCTTCCCAATAATAAGCATGGATCTTTGCAAAGAAGTGCTTCCTGTCTTATGTCTTCCACTCACTTGGAACTTCACCAGTAACCAAATAGTTAGCAATATGAGCATACCAAGGAGTTTTCTCTAGCAACATGAGTGATTCCTCAGGAAAGTCAACATTAATAGGTAAGACATGGGAATTGTGTGCTATAGCCAACCTTGAAAGGTGGTCAGCTACCACATTCTCCACTCCTTTCTTGTCTCTGATTTGGAAATCGAACTCTTGTAATAAAAGAATCCATCTAATCAACCTTGCTTTTGCATATTGCTTTGTCAATAAATACTTCAAGGTTGAATGGTCAGTGAAAACAATGATGAAAGACCCTACTAGATAAGCACAAAACTTGTCTAAGGCAAACACCACAACTAACAATTCTTTCTCTATAGTTGTGTAGTTCCTTTGAGCTTCATTCAATGTCTTGCTTGCATAGTAGATCACATAGGGCTTTCCATCTTCTCTTTGTCCAAGCACAACTCCTACAGCAAAGTCACTGGCATCACACATTACTTCAAAGGGTAGTTCTCGACCGAATTCTGCCCTTCTCTGTTATTCGCCCGGATTCTACCCTTTTTCGGTACTCACTCGAATTCTACCCTTCTCTGGTACTCGCCTATATTCTACCTTTCTCGGTACTCGCCCGGATTCTACCCTTCTTCGATACTCGCCTGGATTCTACTTTTCTCCTATACTCACCTGGATTCTACCTTTGTCGGTACTCACCCAGATTCTACCCTTCACCGGTACTCGCCCGGATTCTACCCTTTTCCGGTTCTCGCCCGAATTCTACTTTTTCCCGGTACTCGCCTGGATTCTACCTTTCCCGGTACTCACCCGGACCTTTTTTTGGTACTAGCCTTGATTCTACCTTTCTAGGGTACTCGCCCGGATTCTACCCTTCTCCAGTACCCGCCTGCATTCTACCTTTCCCGGTACTTGCTCAGACCTTTTTCCTTTACTCGCCCCGATTCTACACTTCTTCAGTACTCGCCCGGACACTTTTCCTTTACTCGCCACGATTCTACAGTTCTCCGGTACTCGCCAGGATTCTACCTTTCCCGTTACACGCCCGGACCTTTATTCGGTACTCGCCAGGTTTCTACTTTTCTCAGGTACTCCCCTGGATTCTACCTTTTCGAGGTACTCGCCTAGACCCTTTTTCGATACTCGTCTGGATTGTACCCTTCTCCGTTACTTTCCTGGATTCTACCTTCTCTAGCACTCGCACGGACCCATTTCTGGTACTTGCCCAGATTCTACCCTTCACCGGTAATCGCTCGGATTCTACCATTCTGCGGTTGTCGCCTGGATTCTACCTTTCTCCAGTACTCCCCTACATTCTACCTTTCCCGATACTCACCCTGATTCTACCCTTCTCTGGTACTCGCCCGGATTCTACAATTCTCCGGTACTCACCTGGATTCTACCTTTCCCGATACTCACTCGAACCCGTTTCCTTTCCTCGCCCTGATTCTATCCTCCTCCGGTACTCCCCTGGATTCTACTTTTCCCGGTACTCGCCCGAACCCTTTTTCAGTATTCACCCGGATTCTACTTTTCCCCGGTACTCGCCCAGATTCAACCCTTTTTCGGTACTCACCCGGATTCTACCCTGCACCAGTACTCGCTTGGATTCTCCCCTTCTACGGTACTCGCCCGGATTCTACCCTTCTCCAGTACCCGCCTGCATTCTACCTTTCCCGGTACTTGCTCAGACCTTTTTCCTTTACTCGCCCCGATTCTACACTTCTTCAGTACTCGCCCGGACACTTTTCCTTTACTCGCCACGATTCTACAGTTCTCCGGTACTCGCCAGGATTCTACCTTTCCCGTTACACGCCCGGACCTTTATTCGGTACTCGCCAGGTTTCTACTTTTCTCAGGTACTCCCCTGGATTCTACCTTTTCGAGGTACTCGCCTAGACCCTTTTTCGATACTCGTCTGGATTGTACCCTTCTCCGTTACTTTCCTGGATTCTACCTTCTCTAGCACTCGCACGGACCCATTTCTGGTACTTGCCCAGATTCTACCCTTCACCGGTAATCGCTCGGATTCTACCATTCTGCGGTTGTCGCCTGGATTCTACCTTTCTCCAGTACTCCCCTACATTCTACCTTTCCCGATACTCACCCTGATTCTACCCTTCTCTGGTACTCGCCCGGATTCTACAATTCTCCGGTACTCACCTGGATTCTACCTTTCCCGATACTCACTCGAACCCGTTTCCTTTCCTCGCCCTGATTCTATCCTCCTCCGGTACTCCCCTGGATTCTACCTTTTCCCGGTACTCACCCGAACCCTTTTTCAGTATTCACCCGGATTCTACTTTTCCCCGGTACTCGCCCAGATTCAACCCTTTTTCGG
>JAJJMF010026009.1:41885-55606 GCA_022058775.1 Vitis hybrid cultivar
CCGGACAGTTTTTCGGTACTCGCACGGATTCTACCATTTCGCGGTACACGCCCGGATTCTACCATTTTCCGGTACTGACACTGATTCTTTCGGTACTCGTCCAAAAAGTTTTTCGGTTCTCGCACGGATTCTACCTTTTCGTGGTACTCACCCGGAATCTACAATTTTCCGGTCTGACACTGATTCTATCATTTTTCGGTACTCGCCCGAACAGTTTTTCGGTACTCGCACGGATTCTACCAATTTCGTGCACTCACACTGATTCTACCATTTTTCGGTACTCATCCAGATAGTTTATCGGTACTCGCACGGATTCTACCTTTTCATGGAACTCGCCTGGATTCTATCATTTTCCGGTACTCACACTGATTCTACCATTTTTCGATACTCATCCGGACAGTTTTTCGGTACTCGCACGGATTCTACCATTTCGCGATACACGCCCAGATTCTACCATTTTCCGGTACTGACACTGATTCTAGCATTTTTCGGTAGTCGTCCCGAAAGTTTTTCGGTACTCGCACGAATTCTACCTTTTCGCAGTACTTACCCGGAATCTATAATTTTCCGGTACTCACATTGATTCTACCATTTTTTGGTACTCATCCGTACAGTTTTTCCATACTCGCACGGATTCTACCTTTTCACGGAACTCGCCTGGATTCTATCATTTTCCGGTACTCACACTGATTCTACCATTTTTCGATACTCGTTCGGACAGTTTTTCGGTACTCGCACGGATTCTACCATTTCGCGGTACACGCCCGGATTCTACCATTTTCCGATATTGATACTGATTCTCGCATTTTTTGGTACTCGTCCAGAATGTTTTTTAGTACTCGCATGGATTCTACCTTTTCGCGGTACTCACTCGGAATCTACAATTTTCCGGTACTCACACTGATTCTACCATTTTTCGGTACTCGCCCGGACAGTGTTTATTTTTCCGGTACTCACACTGATTCTCGCAGGACACCTCAATTTTGTCCCTCGACACTGGCATTTATCCTTCGGGTGTCACATCCACCCATCGTTCGCATATGGCACCACTAGGGCCCCTTTTGGGCTTAGTCGGTGTCCGAGCCTCATGTGGGTTTGTCTGTAGTCCATTGTGGTGCATATGTGGTTCATTTTTTAGGGTCACCATGGCCATTTTCCTAGTCGTTCACATCACGCTATAGGAAGGAAGTGGGGTCATTCCGATGTCTTAGCTTAGTTGGAGTTTATAGGGGCATGTTGAGGTTCGGAGCACTCGGGCTTGTTTTGATCGTATCTCCCTCATCCAAACTCGGAATCAAGAACCGTTTCTTTTTATGGATTCCTTATTCTTCCAGAAACATTCTGTAAAATTTTCAAAATTTTTTGCAACCGGTCAGCTGGTTGGCAGCCGGTTCAGCCAGTTCATCGAGTCAGCCGGTGTAGAACACTGATCTTTGGTAATTGTTTTGATCATATCTCCCTCTTCCGAACTTGGAATCATGCACCGTTTTTTTTAATGGATTCATTACTCTACTAGGAACATTTTTTCAAATTTTCAGAATTTTTTTCCATCGGTTCGACCAGTTGGCATCCGGTTTGGCCGGTTCATTGAGTCAACTGAGGTAAAACACTAATTCTAGTAATTTTGAGGCCCAAATCCTACATGGCTCAGGCCCGTAAGCTCCAGATTGGTTTTGGGCAATGTTGTGGGTCCATTTTGGGCCTTGGTTTGGGTTCCTTGCAGCCCACCACGAATCCATATGGATTCTTGGTGGTGAAGCAAGCTGAAAACTGAAGGAGTGAGCTGGCCTTGTAAGTTTAAGAGAAGTAATGAGAGGTGTGGTTCCCATGCTAATGAAGGGGATTTCGGTGCTGAATGGGAAGGAATCCAGGAGGCTCAAATGCTAAGAGGGGTATGAGTATAAAAGGTGAGAGGATAGGAGAGCAAAAGACAGGAGGGGACATTTTGGAGAGGGAAAATTTTGTTGGTGAGAAAAACAAAAGGTCAGTAGCATCTTCTGAGTTGAGAGCGTGGGGGAAAGCTTCAGCACTGTGGTTTTTTGAAGAGGAGAGTGATAGCATCTCAGTTTTGGAAGTCATCATCTGCATACACGGATCATATTTGGTGGAGATTCTGAGGTAAGCATGCTGAATTTTCTTTACTTACAGTTTATCTTCCTCGTCTTCATATGCTTTTTCTCCTTCCTCATCATCTTTTCTTCCCTTTGATATGAAGATTGTATTGCTTGGGTGTGGATAATAAAGGCCACACGTGATTGTTGTTGTTTGCTTCCTTAATCACTTAGGAACTTTCTGACCGAATTTGGGATTTTTTACCAACCGGCTGAACCGGTTTGGAACCGGTTCAACCGGTTCAGCACCATAGCTGGCAGCCTCTGTCAGCCATGAAGAACACTTGCCTTTCTTTGTCTGGTTCTCACTCATCCGGGCTCGAAATTGAAAACCGTTTCTTTTTTTTGCTTTCCTAATCACTTAGGAACTTTCTGACCAAATTTGGGATTTTTTACCAACCGGCTGAACCGGTTTGGAACCGGTTCAACCGGTTCAGCACCATAGTTGGCAGCCTCTGTCAGCCATGAGGAACACTTGTCTTTCTTTGTCTGGTTCTCACTCATCCGGGCTCGGAATTGAGAACCGTTTCTTTTGTTTGCTTCCTTAATCACTTAGGAACTTTCTGACCCAATTTTGGATTTTTTACCAACCAGCTGAACCGGCTTGGAACCGGTTCAACCGATTCAGCACCATAGCTGGCAACCTCTGTCAGCCATGAGGAACACTTGCCTTTCTTTGTCTGGTTCTCACTCATCCGGGATCGAAATTGAGAACCGTTTCTTTTTTTTTTGCTTCCTTAATCACTTAGGAACTTTCTGACCAAATTTGGGATTTTTTATCAACCGGCTGAACTGGTTGGGAACCGGTTCAACCGGTTCAGCACCATAGCTGGCTGCCTCTGTCAGCCATGAGGAACACCTACCTTTCTTTGTCTGGTTCTCACTCATCCGGGCTCGGGATTGAGTGTCGTTTCTTTTGTTTGAATCCTCACTCATTTAGGAGTTTTCTAGAAAAATTTGGGAATTCTTCTCAATAGGTTGTACCAGTTGAGAACTAGTTCAACCTGTTCTGCTGGAGGACTTTAGGTAGCCCTCGATTTTGGCATTTTTTCGAGCCCTTATCCATGGGAGCTCAAACCCATTTTCTATAGGGCACTTGTGAGCCATCTTGAAGGTTTAAGTCAGTGTTTGATTTCAGTTAGTATGGGCAATTTGGAAGTTATGGGTGGTGTGGTCTAGATGAGTCTAGTTCGATTTGTATGACATTTGGGGAGTCCCTTACCTCATTTCAACCAACTATCTTCCTTTTTGGCACAAGCTTTGATGCTTGATTTTGAATACATGTTGCGTGACTGACTCACCCTCTGTTGCAACACTTGGCTAGGGACCACAGGTACGCATCGTTGGCTTTGGTTGTTGAATTCATATGCATGCATGGTGCTTAATCTTGAATGTTTGTTATGTGTTTATCTGTGTTTGGCTGACCTTTTATCCAGACCACAGCTACGCACCCATTGTTTTGTTTGGTTGAATTCATATGCATGCCAAATACCAATTAGGATTGTGTGATTCATGACATCTATTTAGCCTAGGGTTTCATTTGACCTTTGACCCATATGCTCCCACATACCCAATTCATTAGTAGAGACCGAGTTTCGGGCCTAGAGGGGTGCTATCTCGCATGAGGTACCTTCCCAACGGGTAACCTGATCCCCGGACCCAGAATCTAGTTTTCGTAGACCGCTTTTTCCATACTGGGGTCATTAGGGGTTTTTGTTCTTACTTAACTTTCCCCATTTTAAAAACAAAAATAAGAAGTAAGTGGCGACTCCAAACAACACCGTTCCTCACTAGGGGCGGGTTTTTTCAAAACTGGAAAACACCAACTTTTTCATTTCTTTCTTTTCTTTTAAAAGCGAGCCGCGTCGGTCCGGTGGATCGGGTGAGGGTCCACACACGGATTCTATCTTTTCGTGGTACTCGCCCAGATTCTACAATTTCTCGGTACTCACATTGATTCTACCATTTTTCGGTACTCGCCCGGACAGTTTTTCAGTACTCGCACGGATTTTACCATTTTCGAGAACTCACACTGATTGTACCATTTTTCGATACTCGTCCAGACAATTTTTCGGTACTCGCACGCATTCTACCTTTTCGCGGTACGAGCCCGGATTCTACAATTTTCTGGTACTCACACCGATTCTACTGTTTTTCAGTACTCGCCCGGACAGTTTTTCGGTACTCGCACGGATTCTATCTTTTTGCGGAACTCTCCCGAATTCTATCATTTTTCGATACTTACACTTATTCTACCATTTTTCGATACTCGTCCGAACAGTTTTTCGGTACTCGCACGGATTCTACCTTTTTGCGGTACACGCCAGGATTCTACCATTTTCCGGTACTGACACAGATTCTACCAGTTTTCGATACTCATCCGGACAGTTTTTCGGTACTCACACGGATTCTACCTTTTTGCGGTACTCGCCCGGACAGTTTTTCGGTACTCGCACGAATTTTTCCTTTTCGCGGTACACGCCCAGATTCTATCATTTTCCGGTACTCACACGAATTCTACAATATTTCGATCCTCGTTCGGAAAGTTTTTCGGTACTCGCACGGATTCTAGCATTATGCGGTAGTCACACTGATTCGACCATTTTTGGGTATTCGTCCGGACAGTTTTTTGGTACTCGCACGGATTCTACCTTTTCCCGGTTCTCGCCCGGATTCCATCATTTTCTAGTACTCGCACAGATTCTACCATTTTCTGGTAATCACACTGATTCTATAGTTTTTCATTACTCGCACCAATTCCACTTTTTCATGGTACTCGCTTAGATTCTACCATTTTCCTGTAATGACATTGATTCTACCATTTTTCGGAACTCCTCCAGACAGTTTTTCGGTACTCACACGGATTCTACCTTTTTGCGGTACTCGCCCGGATTCCAGCATTTTTCGGTACTCACACTAATTCTACCATTTTTCGGTTCTCGTCCGGACAGTTTTTCGTTACCCGCACTAATTTTTCCTTTTCGCGGTACACGCCCAGATTCTATCATTTTCCGGTACTCATACGGATTCTACAATTTTTCGGTTCTCGTCTGGACAGTTTTTCGGTACTCGCACGGATTTTTCCTTTTTGCGGTACACGCCCAGATTCTATCATTTTCCAGTACTCACACGGATTCTACAATTTCTCGATCCTCGTCCAGACAGTTTTTCGGTACTCGCACGGCTTTTTCCTTTTCGCGGTACACGCCTAGATTCTATAATTTTCCGGTACTCACACGGATTCTACAAATTTTCGATCCTCGTCCGGACACTTTTTTGGTACTCGCACAGATTCTACCATTATCTGGTAGTCACACTAATTCGACCATTTTTCGGTATTCGTCCGGACAGTTTTTTGGCAGTCGCACGAATTCTACCTTTTCGCGGTACTCGCCCGGATTCCACCATTTTCCGGTGCTCACACTAGTTCTACCATTTTTCGGTTCTCGTCCGGACAGTTTTTCGGTACTCGCACAGATTTTTCCTTTTCGCGGTACACGCCCAGATTCTATCATTTTCTGGTAATCACACTGATTCTACAATTTTTCGGTACTCGCCCGAACAGTTTTTCGTTACTCGCACGAATTCTACCATTATGTGGTAGTCACACTAATTCGACCATTTTTCGGTATTCGTCTGGACAGTTTTTCGGCAGTCGCACGGATTCTACCTTTTCGCGGTTCTCGCCCGGATTCCACCATTTTCCGGTGCTCACACTAATTCTACCATTTTTCGATTCTCGTACGGACAGTTTTTCGGTACTCGCACAGATTTTTCCTTTTCGCGGTACACGCCCAGATTCTATCATTTTCTGGTAATCAGATTGATTCTACAATTTTTCGGTACTCGCCCGAACAGTTTTTCGTTATTTGCGCGGATTCCACCTTTTCCCGGTACTCGCTCAGATTCTACCATTTTTTGGAACTCGTTCGGACAGTTTTTCGGTACTCGCATGGATTCTACCATGATGTGCTACTGGCTCGGATTCCACCATTTTCCGGTACTCACACTAATGCTACCATTTTTCGGTTCTCGTCCGGACAGTTTTTCGGTACTCGCACGGATTTTTCCTTTTCGCAGTACACGCCCAGATTCTATCATTTTCCGGTACTCACACGGATTCTACAAATTTTCGATCATCGTCCGGACAGTTTTTCGGTACACGCACGGATTCTACCTTTTCTCGGTTCTCACCCGGATTCTATCATTTTCCGAAACTCGCACAGATTCTACAATTTTCTGGTAATCACACTAATTCTACAATTTTTCGGTACTCGTCCGAACAATTTTTCGTTACTCGCACGGATTCCACCTTTTCCTGGTAATCGCTGAGATTCTACCATTTTTTGGCACTGACACTAATTCTACCATTTTTCGGTATTCTTCGGGAAAGTTTTTCTGTACTTGCACGGATTCTTCTTTTTCTCGATACTCGCCCGGATTCTATCATTTTCCGGTACTGACATTGATTCTACCATATTTTGGTATTCGTCCGGATAGTTTTCAGTACTCGCACGGATTCTACTTTTTCTCGGTACTCGACCAGATTCTATCATTTTCCGGTACTGACACTGATTCTACCATTTTTTAGTACTCGTTCGGACAGTTTTTCGATACTCGCACGGATTCTACCTTTTCGCGATACTCGCCCGGATTTGACCATTTTGCAGTAGTGACACTAATTCTACCATTTTTCGGTAGTCGTCCGGACAATTTTTCGTTACTCACAAGGATTCTACCTTTTCCTGGTACTCGCTCGAATTCTACCATTTTCCGGTAATGACATTGATTCTACCATTTTTCGGTACTCGCACCGATTCTACCTTTTCGCTGTACTCGCCCGGATTCTACCATTTTCCGGTACTCACACTGATTCTACTATTTTTCGGTACTCGTCCGGACAGTTTTTCGGTACTCGCCCGGATTCTACCTTTTCCCAGTACACTCCCGAATTCTACCATTTTCCGGTACTGACACTGATTCTACCATTTTTCGGTACTCATCCGGATAGTATTTCGGTACTCGCTCGGATTTTACCTTTTCACGGTTTTTGCTCGGATTCTACCATTTTCTGGTAGTGATACTGATTCTACCATTTTTCGGTACTCGTCCGGACAGTTTTTCGATACTCGCACGGATTCTACCTTTTCGTGGTACTTGGCTGGAATCTACAATTTTTCGGTAGTCACATTGATTATACCTATTTTCGGTACTCGCCCGGACAGTTTTTGGGTACTCGCACGGATTCTGCCATTTCCGGGTACTCACACTGATTCTACCATTTTTCGGTACTGGCTAGAACAGTTTTTCAGTACTTGCATGGATTCTACCATTTTCGAGTACTTACACTAATTCTACCATTTTTCGGTACTCGTTGGGACAATTTTTCGGTAGTCACAGGGATTTTACCTTTTCGCGGTACGAGACCGAATTCTACCATTTTCCGGTACAGACACTGATTCTACCATTTTTCGGTACTCGTCCGGACAGTTTTTCGGTACTCGCACGGATTCTACCTTTTCGCGGTATGAGCCCGGATCCTACCATTTTCCGGTACTCGTTAGGACAATTTTTTGGAACTCGCACGGATTCTATCTTTTTGTGGTTTTCGCCTGGATTCTACAATTTCTCGGTACTCACATTGATTCTACCATTTTTCGGTACTCGCCCGGACACTTTTTCGTTACTCGCACGGATTTTACCATTTTCGAGAACTCACACTGATTGTACCATTTTACGATACTCGTCTGGACAATTTTTCGGTACTCGCACGCATTCTACCTTTTTGTGGTACGAGCCCAGATTCTTCAATTTTCTGGTACTCACACCGATTCTACTGTTTTTCAGTACTCGTACGGATTCTATCTTTTCGCGGAACTCTCCCGGATTCTATGATTTTTTGGTACTCACACTTATTCTACCATTTTTCGATACTCGTCCGAACAGTTTCTCGGTACTCGCACGGATTCTACCTTTTTGCGGTAGACGCCCGGATTCTACCATTTTCCGGTACTGACACAGATTCTACCATTTTTCGATACTCATCCAGACAGTTTTTCGGTACTCGCACGGATTCTACCTTTTCGCGGTACTCGCCCAGACAGTTTTTCGGTACTCACACGGATTCTACCATTTTCCGGTACTGTCACTGATTCTAGCATTTTTCGGTACTCGTAGGTATTTTACCTTTTCCGGTATAGACACTGATTCTACCATTTTTCAGTACTCGTCCGGACAGTTTTTCGGTACTCTTTAGGACAGTTTTTTTGAACTCGCACGGATTCTATCTTTTCGTGGTATTTGCCCGGATTCTATAATTTTTCGGTACTCACACTGATTCTACCATTTTTCGGTTCTCGTCCGAACAGTTTTTCGGTACTCGCATGGATTTTTCCTTTTCGCGGTACACGCCCAAATTCTATCATTTTCCGGTACTCACACGGATTATACAAATTTTCGATCCTCGTCCGGACAATTTTTGGGTACTCGCACGGATTCTACCATTATGCGGTAGTCACACTGATTCGACCATTTTTCGGTATTCGTCCGGACAATTTTTCGGTACACGTACGGATTCTACCTTTTATCAGTTCTCGCCCTGATTCTATCATTTTCCGGTACTCGCACAGATTCTACAATTTTCTGGTAATCACACTGATTCTACAATTTTTCGGTACTCATCCGAATAGTTTTTCGTTACACGCACGGATTCCACCTTTTCCCGGTACTCGTTGAGATTCTACCATTTTCCGGCACTAACACTAATTATACCATTTTTTGGTATTCTTCGGGAAAGTTTTTCGATACTCACACGGATTCTTCTTTTTCTCGATACTGGCCCGGATTCTATCATTTTCCGGTACTGACACTGATTCTACCATATTTCGGTATTCGTCCAGACAGTTTTCGGTACTCGCACGGATTCTACTTTTTCCCGGTACTCGACCGGATTCTACTTTTTCCCGGTACTCGACCGGATTCTATCATTTTCCGGTACTGACATTGATTCTACCATTTTTCGGTACTCGTTTGGACAGTTTTTCGATATTCGCACGAATTCTACCTTTTCGCGATACGCGCCCGGATTCTACCATTTTGCAGTAGTGACACTAATTCTACCATTTTTCGGTACTCGTCCGGACAGTTTTTCGTTACTCACACGGATTCCACCTTTTCACGGTACTCGCTCGAATTCTACCATTTTTCAGAACTCCTCCGGACAGTTTTTCGGTACTCGCACGGATTCTACCTTTTCGCGGTACTCACCCGGATTCCAACATTTTCGGTACTCACACTAATTCTACCATTATTCGGTCCTCGTCCAGATAGTTTTTTGTTACTCGCACGGGTTCCACCTTTTCCTGGTACTCGCTCATATTCTACCATTTTCCGGCACTAACACTAATTCTACCATTTTTTGGAACTCGTCCGGACAGTTTTTCTGTACTCGCATGGATTCTACCTTTTCGCGGTACTCGCCCGGATTCCACCATTTTTCGGTACTCACACTAATGCTAGAATTTTTCGGTTCTCGTCCGGACAGTTTTTCGGTACTCGCACGGATTTTTCCTTTTCGCGGTACACGCCCAGATTCTATCATTTTTCGGTACTCACACGGATTCTACAAATTTTCGATCCTCGTCTGGACAGTTTTTCGGTACTCGCACGGATTATACCATTATGCGGTCGTCACACTGATTCGACCATTTTTCGGTATTCGTCCGGACAATTTTTCGGTTCTTGCACGGATCTACCTTTTCTCGGTTCTCGCCCGGATTCTATCATTTTCCGGTAATCGCACAGATTCTACCATTTTCCAGTAATGACACTGATTCTACCATTTTTCGGAACTCCTCCGGACAGTTTTTCGGTACTCGCACGGATTCTACCATTATGCGGTAGTCACATTGATTCGACCATTTTTCGGTATTCGTCCGGACAGTTTTTCGGTTCTCGCACGGATTCTACCATTTCCCGGTTCTCGCCCAGATTCTATCATTTTCCGGTATTAACACTGATTCTACAATTTTTCGATACTCGCCCGACCAGTTTTTCGTTACTCGCACGGATTCCACCTTTTCCCGGTACTCGCTCGGATTCTACCATTTTCCGGTAACGACACTGATTCTACCATTTTTCGGAACTCCTCCGGATAGTTTTTCGGTACTCGTACGGATTTTACCTTTTTGCGGTACTGGCCCGGATTCCACCATTTTCCGGTGCTCACACTAATTCTACCATTTTTTTATTCTTGTCCAGACAGTTTTTCGGTACTCGCACGAATTTTTCCTTTTCGCGGTACACGCCTAGATTCTATCATCTTCCGGTACTCACACAGATTCAACAATTTTTCAATTCTCGTCCGGACAATTTTTCGGTACTCGCACAGATTTTTCCTTTTCGTGGTACACGCAGAGATTCTATCATTTTCCGGTACTCACACGGATTCTACAATTTTTCGATCCTCGTCCAGACAGTTTTTCGGTACTCGCACTGATTCTACAATTATGTGGTAGTCACATTGATTAGACCATTTTTCGGTATTCGTCCGGACAGTTTTTCGGTACTTGCACGGATTCTACCTTTTCCTGGTACTCGCCCGGATTCTATCATTTTCCGGTACTCGCATAGATTCTACCATTTTCTGGTAATCACACTGATTCTACAATTTTTCGGTACTCGTTCGAACAGTTTTTCGTTACTCCCACGGATTCCACCTTTTCCCAGTACTCGCTCAGATTCTACCATTTTCCGGCACTGACACTGATTCTACCATTTTTCGGAATTCGTCCGGACAGTTTTTTAGTACTTTCAAGGATTCTTCTTTTGCCCGATACTTGCCCAGATTCTATCATTTTCCGGTACTGACACTGATTCTACCATATTTCGGTATTCGTCCGGACAGTTTTTCGGTTCTCGCACGGATTCTACTTTTTCCCAATACACGGCCGGATTCTATCATTTTCCGGTACTGACACTGATTCTACCATTTTTCGGTACTCGTCCGAACAGTTTTTCCGTACTCGCACGGATTCTACCATTTTGCAGTAGTGACACTAATTCTACCATTTTGTCAGTACTCGTCCAGACAGTTTTTTGTTACTCACACGGATTCCACCTTTTCCCTGTACTCGCTCGGATTCTACCATTTTCCAGTAATGACACTGACTCTACCATTTTTCGGAAATCCTCCGGACAATTTTTCGGTACTCGCACGGATTCTACCATTATGTGGTAGTCACACTGATTCGACCATTTTTCGGTATTCGTTCGGACAGTTTTTCGGTTCTCGCACAGATTCTACCTTTTCCCGGTACTCGCCCGGATTCTATCATTTACCGGTACTGACACTGATTCTACCACATTTCGGTATTCATCCGGACAGTTTAACGGTCCTCGCACGGATTCTACTTTTTTTCGGTACATGGCCGGATTCTATCATTTTCCAGTACTGACACTGATTCTACCATTTTTTGGTACTCGTCCGGACAGTTTCTCGGTACTCGCACGGATTCTTCCTTTTCGCGGTACTCGCCTGGATTCTATATTTTTCCGGTACTTACACTTATTCTACCATTTTTCGGAATTCTTCCGGACAGTTTTTCGGTACTCGCATGGGTTCTACCTTTTCGTAGTACTCGCACGGATTCTACCATTTTCCCGTACTCACACTGATTCTACCATTTTTCGGTACTCGTCGGGACTGTTTTTCGGTACTCGCACGGATTCTACTTTTTCCCGATACTCGCTCGGATTCTACCATTTTTCGGTACTGACACTGATTCTACCATTTTTAGGTACTCGTCCAAACAGTTTTTCGGTACTCGCAAGGATTCTACCTTTTCGCGGTACTGGCCTGGATTCTACCATTTTCCGGTACTCACACTAATTCTACCATTTTTCAGTACTTGTCCGGACAGCTATTCGGTACTTGCACGGATTCAACTTTCTCGCGGTACTCGCTTGAATTCTATTATTTTCCGATACTGACACTAATTCTACCACTTTTTGGTACTCGTACGGATTCTACCTTTTCGCGGTACTCGCCCGGATTCTACCATTTTCGCAGTATTGACACTGATTCTACCATTTTTCGGTACTCGTCTGGACAGTTTTTCGGTACTCGCACGGATTCTACTTTTTCCCGACACTCACCCGGATTCTACCAATTTTCGGTACTGACACTGATTCTACCATTTTTCGGTATTCGTCCGGACAACTTTTCAGTACTCGCACGGATTCTTCTTCTTACCGATACTCGCCTGGATTCGATAATTTTCCGGTACTGACACTGATTCTACCATTTTTCGGTACTCGTCCGGACAGTTTTTCAGCACTCGCACGGATTCTACCTTTTCGCGGTACTCGCCCGGATTCTACTATTTTGCAGTAGTGACACTGATTCTACCATTTTTCGGTACTCGTTCGGAATGTTTTTCGGCACTCGTAGGGATTCTACTTTTTCCCGATACTCGCCCGGATTCTACCATTTTCCGGTACTAACACTAATTCTACCATTTTTCGGTGCTCATCCGGACAGTTTTTCTGCACTCGCACGGATTCTACCATTTCGTGGTACTCGCCCGGATTCTACCATTTTGCAGTAGTGACACTGATTCGACCATTTTTTGGTACTCGCATGGATTCTACTTTTTCCAGAAACTCGCCTGGATTCTACCATTTTTCGTTACGTACACTGATTCTACCATTTTTCGGTTCTCATGCGGACAGTTTTTCGGCACCCGCACGGATTCTACCTTTTCGCGGTACTCGCCCGGATTCTACCATTTTGCAGTAGTGACACTGATTCTACCATTTTTCGGTACTCGCACGGATTCTACTTTTTCCCGATACTCGCCGGGATTCTACCATTTTGCCATAGTGACACTGATTCGACCATTTTTCGGCACTCGTCCGGAATGTTTTTCGATACTCGCATGGATTCTACTTTTTCCAGATATTCCCCCGGATTCTACAATTTTTCGGTACGTACACTGATTCTACAATTTTTCGGTACTCGTGCGGACAGTTTTTCGGCACTCGCACGGATTCTACCTTGTCGCGGTACTCGCCCGGATTCTACCATTTTGCAGTAGTGACACTGATTCTACCATTTTTCGATACTCGTTGGGAATGTTTTTCGGTTCTCGTAGGGATTCGACTTTTTCCAGATACTTGCCCGCATTCTACCATTTTCCGGTACTTACAAGGAATTTACCATTTTTCTGTACTCGCACGCACAGTTTTTCGGCACTCGCACGGATTCTACCATTTTTCGGTACCGACACTGATTCTACTATTTTTCGGTACTCGTGAGGACAGTTTCTCGGTACTCGCACAGATTCTATTTTTTCCCGGTACTCGGTCGGATTCTACCATTTTCCGGTACTGACACAGATTCTACCATTTTTCGGTACTCGTCCGGACAGTTTTTCGGCACTCGCACGGATTCTACCTTTTCGCGGTACTCGCTCGGATTCTACCATTTTGCAGTAGTGACACTGATTCTACCACTTTTTGGTACTCACACGGATTCTACTTTTTCCCGAAACTCGCCCGGATTCTACCATTTTCCGGTACTGACACAGATTCTACCATTTTTCGGTACTC
>JAJJMF010026011.1:0-26668 GCA_022058775.1 Vitis hybrid cultivar
TCCTTTTCCGTATTTCTCTTCAAAAATTTCCAAAACCAAACATAGCATAAGTCATTAGGTACAAACTTTTTATATTAACCATTGAAGATGTATGATAAAATCTAAGTATTTGATAAATAAGGTTAAAATATAAAATAATGAATCAAAATATAAAATGATTAAAATTAAATTTAAAATAAAATAATAAGATCCAAATATATCGAAGACGTGGTATAATTGGGTACGTCCTAATTTAATATTATAATAACACATAATATAGAATTAGTCAAATTTTTTTATTTCAAATTAGACAGGGGATCGAACTTAAGACATTTCGTTAAATAAAATTATGATATTATGTTGATTTTTTTTTTTTAAATTAAAATTTATAAAATTTGAACTTGATATATGATTGATCACGTTTTTTTAATGATGATAATTGGATATTATAACAAAACCTAATATTTTAGATTTTTTTGAATTGGGTAATTAAAGATATAGGATGTGTCGATGAAGAAGAGAGAGTAGTGACATTGAATGTAGACAAAGGAGTGTTGGAAGCCTTAAGAAGAAAGATAAGCATATAAATGAGTGAGTTTGAGAAGCAAGAAGGGTCCGTGGAATTATCATCTATTTAATTCAACAATTGACAGTTTTGACTTTTGACCCGCTTCTAAAAATTTGCACCACAAAATCTAGGGGCCAAGCTTCTCATTGGGCCGCCCTCGTGATCCTCAAAAAAACAAAGCCAATTATCATGAATTTTTTTATGGATTGTGACTTCCACTTTCCATGCATTGCATCACACTCTCGCCATCTTATTCAACTTTTAAAAGTGAGTTTTGGGCCAAAACATCCATTTCGTGGAAGAAGAAAAAAATAAAAAATAACGACTTTTAAAAACTTAAAAATGACTCAATTATCACGAATCGAGAGCTGAGGCACCATGTGTGCGAGGGGCCGAGGCACCATGCGAGCCATGTCTTGGGTCAAGTTTCTAAGTTTCCATATCTCAAGTGATATTTTTGTGACATGACATGACATAGGGGTGGTGGTAACAAGGGGGTTCGGATCCCGACCAGCGGACTCATCGAAGAGTAGAGCCATATCATTAAAAATTATATTTTTAGAAAAAATTTAAGTTAAAATCTCAATTACCAATTAAGATTTCAGTTCAAAAATAAAATTTTAAAAAGTAAAATCTTAATTATTAATTATTATTTTATTTTTTAACCTGAAATCTCAATTCTTAATGGATACTTCCTCGATTGCGAATATAGATATATATTTTTTCCTAACCGACATAAAGCAATGATGTAAGATTTTGAATTGAGTCGCTTAAATAGAAGACATGAGTTTAGGAAGAATAGAAGTACCATGTGGTTGACTCATGGCTCATCCAATTCAAGGATGATAAACCACACATGGAAAACCCCCTTTTTCTTTTTTCCCACTTAAGCCCCATTTAGGTGGGGATTGAGAAGAACAATTGGATGGATCCAACCAACTGCTTTGCTGGATTTGATTGTTGAGATGATAATGAAAAGACATGGCACCCAAAAAAAAAATTCCCTTCTTTGCTTGCTTCTAAGCCTAGAAATTTTTCTAACAAAATAGTTTCTTTGTTTTATTATTTATTTTAAAATTACAAAACCATATCTTAAAAAAATATAATTTTATAAAAATTAAAAATCATATTTTCAAATATATTTTTATAGTTTTAAGTTTTAAAATGCCACTTTTTTTTTTTTTAAACAAAATTAAAAGATGGGATGGGTTTGAACCCAAACTATCAAGCCTAGGGCATTTCCCACTTTCTTTCTTTCCCCTTCCATCAACATCTATGAAAGAGATTGTAGCTCTGATGAGCATCGTCCATGAACAAGCTCTGCAAATGAATTCTTTGGCATTAAAAGTCATGAGCTTACCATAAATTCTAAAGGGCTGCTAACCACGAATTGCGGTTTTCTTTGTCCACCCTTGAAAAGGACATGCTCCACCACATTATCCATGACTCATGACAACAGCCTAAATTTTAGGTCTTGGTGGGATGATGAAAGAAATGTTAGGTCACCCAAAAAAAATTGTAAAAGAAAAAGTATAAGGAGAGAAAAAAAAAAAAAAAAAGTTAAAAAATGAGAGTTTGAACACGTTTTCTAAAACTTGTTTTTAAAATTTTTTTTTTTTTTAAACTTAAAAACAATTTTTGACAACAAGTTTCAGAAAAACATAGAACTTGTTTGACTGTATTTTTTGAATCTTGGTTTACAAAATTGTTTTTAAGTTCAAGAACAAAAGAATTGTTTTTCAATGTTTTATAAAAATAAAAGTGTTTGACAATTGTTTCTAAAAACAGTTTTTTAAAAAGAGAAAACAAAAAACTTGTTTGGATAAGTTATTTTTAAAAATAATTTTTATGTATCAAATATAGTTTGATTTAAAATTTATTTGATTAATGAAGAATTTAAAAAAAAAGAAAAAAAAATTTAGAAGAACGATTTTCGACATTGGTATTAAATGGCAAAGAGAGAAAAAGAAAGACATTATATTCACTTTTATTTGTTTTTTATTATTTTAATTTTTCTATATTTTCATTTTATTTTTAAAAGTAAGTGAAAACAACTTCCACATGTTTTTTAAAAATTATTATTTATTTCACTTTATTTTTAAAAACTGTTATAAGAGAACAACAACCAAACACTCTTATGAATTTTTAAAACAAATTTTTATTTTAAAAAACAGAAAATTATTTTTTAATCATACGACCAAACAAACTCATAGCTAAACGGGCTCATGTTCTTTTTACTTTTAAAACCTTGTAAAAACAACTTCTACTTGTTATCTAAAAATTATTATCTATTTTACTTCGTTTTTAAAAATTATTTTCAAAAAATAATGCCCAAACAATATTAGAAATTTTTAAAAACGGTTTTCTATTTTTAAAAATAGAAAATAGTTATTTAATCACATGATCAAATAGACTCTAAGTTTTTTCATACTTTGTTTCAAACTCGTTTAATTTATTTTAACTTTTCTATAAAAAGATTAAATAATCTAAAAACATATAAGTTTTTAATTTATTTTTATTATCCTTGATTGTAATTTGATAAAAAAAAACATAGATAATCGTTTTCCTTTCTATTTTTTTTTTCAAACATAACTGAAAATTTTGGGCAATAGGATATAAAGTTAAATAATGAATAAAAGATGGAAGAAAAGAAATAAAAACAATATTAAAAAATAAAATTTAAGTTTTCATTAAGATATACTTATTGTTTTCTATTTTTTAAAATAAAAAATAATAGTAATTTCTATATATAAAAAATTACTTATTTTAAAAATAAAAACTTTTTAGAAAATTTTAAGGTATCAAATTTTGTTTATCATCTCAAATTTAAAAATTTTAGGTAAATTCTTGTCTTTTACAAAAGGTTGGTTGTGTTAAAAATCAATGCTCTTGAAAGTGGATACAGGCTGGTTATGTTAAGAGTTTTTAGGGCTCTATATGGGTGCAAAATTGATCAGCCAAGTTTTTAAATTATTATATTTTTTTATTAAAATAATGTTGGAAGGTTAAGAAATATTAATATTTTTAAATTAATTCCAATGGGTTTAAAGTAGATATCTTCTATTGGGTGTTATAAAATATGCTTATAACATAGAAAGAAAATTAAAATTTTAATTTTATACTCGTTTGTTATTTTATTTAATGTTTTAAATCTTTATGATAAATATAAATTTTACTTAGTTTTTAATGTTTTTAAATATATCATATTTACAATAGAGAAGTATTTTTAAATATGTAAAATTAATAAAATAACATGGGTTAAATAAGTTGAACATGATTAGATCATTTTGATATAATTAAATAGATAAAAAATGAGTTATTTGACATATTTAAGTAAACGAGTTACATGGAACATATAGGTCTATTAGTCAAATATGAACACGACTTGTTTATTAAAAGGTTATACAGTTGTGCTACACTTACCTAAACCCGTTAAAATTTGTATTTTCAAGTTGTGTTGTTGAGTTACACCAAATTTACCACCCCTAAATACAACCTCCTTATGTTAGTATTAAGTCAACTAGTGTGGACAAAGTGGTGGTGGTAGTGTTTTAGATTCTAGTTATGCTCCTCTAGAAGAGAGAGGGATGATGATAGAAATGATAATTATGATAACGATGGAGGAGATGTTGGACAATATGAGTTCATTCCTTAGTGAAACCAATTTCATACATTGAACACAAGATGAAGACCATGATTCTAGAAGATATCGTTTAGGCATAATGCTATCACAAAGTTATATAGAGCGAGGAGACAACAAAGGATGGCCATATTTGATGAGGAGTCCATTTTGGCAATTTCGAGCCTACATGTGGAAGGACTTAATACAGTGATTTATCAAATAATATTAACGTTTATTCTCATAATATTACATGTAATCGTAAGCTTTCTTCAAACTATAGGATGATTTCAAGTTCAACTTATAACAACTATGACATGTTTAATCATCATCCCGCACAAATGTCACATGGTGTTCTAGATCAGATGCAATGAGAATTTCAATCAAACACATAGATGAAGTTAGAGTTTTCCATCCATGGAGAGGTGACAGATAAAAGTTAAGAGATATGTGTATCACATGTTCCTAATTTCAATTAATATTATACAAACTTCATGTCATGATATCAATATTATATCCATCAAAATATTGTTACTTTATTCTAAAGTATCATAAAACCCACATCGATCCTTATTTTAGTTTTAAAGGAAACTGTTAGAATATAATTTATATAAGCCACTTGACATTTAACGAAATAAAATATTTACTCCATATTAGTGTTAAATTTACATCCACACGTCTCTAATGCTTACATCCTTAGTCCTTTGTAGGGAAGTAGCTGCTCTTAATACTTTTCTTTCCTTGCCTATGCGAGGAAACCAAAAGTAGGGAAATATATATATATAATCTTATATCTTTTTAAATTCTATAAAATTCAATCAACCACCAATATTCCACACGTCTCTAATGCTTACATCTTACATCCTTAGTCCTTTGTAGGGAAGTAGCTGCCCTCAACACTTTTCTTTCCTTGCCTATTCTAGAAAACCAAAAGTAGGGAAGGAAATGAGACAAGGGCATAATATTTTTTTTCTCCCACTCTACCAGTCTACCCATTCAGAGGGGATCAAGAAGAACAATTGGATGGATTTGACAACTACTTTCTGATTATGATGGATTTGAAACATGAAAAAGAGTGAAATTTTTTCTAATGGTGAAATATTTGGCTTAGGCTCACAAATTCTCTTTGCTTTTCATGTCAACTCCCATGTAAAGAACCAATACTCTCTTGAGTTTTTCCACACCTTTGAGAGAAAAGGACATGGTCGGCCACATCCATCAGATCAGCAGCCAAATTTCCAAATTTCTTAGGTGTTTGGAGATTTTTGGGATGGGCCCAATTCACTTTTTCCAAGCCTAGACCATAATTTTGGACACTTGTGAGCTGGCTAGATGACTAGATCAATGGGTCAACAATCCCTAACGTAGTGGTCCATTAGCCCATTCTCTAGGGATGCCCCCCTACCCGATATGGGCAGGCTCTCAACCCGTTTTAGAAGTTTCATTTGTTATGGGTTTGATTATAACCCAATTTGTGTATGATTTATTTGTTGTGGATGTGATTACGGGTCAATCATGCATACCCAACTAGTTGTTCTACTTGTAAATTTTAAGAATTTTGATGAAAAATAAAGCTTTTATTTATGAATTTATTAATTTTACTATATTTTGATAAATTAATTTAAGATTCATGTAATTAAAAATATTGAATGGGTTAAATAAATTATAATCTTATAATATTCCACCTCAAGGAAAAAAGAATTTTGATACTGGATATATAATTGACTTTTCTTTATAGTATAGAACGCTTTAAACTTAGAGACAATTATGTTTTAGGAGTAGATGAATCTGATAATCGCCTTAAAAGTCATATATTTTGCATAATTCTCGATAAGAATATGAAAAATGATGGATAAAAATGCGTTTATCAAGTGTTATGTTATCTTCTATGTAATCAACCTATATAGAATCCTTTTTTACTCCTCTCTCACTCCTTTGTCTATGGAAGACATCTTTTGCTTTAATCCTTCCAAAATATAGGTCTCCATCATCTTCCCTCTCAAGATCAACCACAATTGCATAGATAATCTCCGCCCACTTGGTAGTTTCCAATATTTAATAGATCAACCCTTTTGTAATTTGTTTTAAAATTTTAAAAAATCCAATAATATAAAAATAAATTGTTATTTTTTGTGATAAAATTAAAAATTGAAGAAAAAAATTATGAAGTTAATTTTTTTTATCTTTCATTTGATTTGTAAGTATTAAAAAAGAAAAAGAAAAATTAGAATATTTAATTTGAAAACCAAAAATAATAATAACCTTCATAGGCTTACATTAAGAAAGTAATAATTTTTTTTTTAAATATTTAAAAAATGAGGTATTGAAATTTTTTTGCTATCTCACATTTAAAATTTTTTAAAAGTATTTTTTAAAGATTTAATACTGACCTATATTTTATTTAAATAAGATTTTTTTTTTTTAGCTATAAGAATTATTATTACTTCCTATTTTTAAAAATAAAAAAATGTGTTTAAAAGAAATCTTAATATTTTAAAATTTTAAAATCTATAGGAATAAAAAAATTATTTTAAATTTTAAGATAGTGACAAATATTTTGAGATTTTGGGGATTCTGAGTTTCAAAATTATAAACCATATTTGAGAATTTAACATATTTTGGTCTATTTTCCATTAAATAATTACCACCTTACCTATTTTGGATTTTTTTTTTTAAAATTTCATTTAAAGATTTTCACCAGTCCACAACATTTTTCAGGCTAGACTTAAACTACTACTACTACTACTACTACTACCCATCAGAACATAACTTAATAGAAGATAGAAGGGAATAGGGGGTAATAAAAAGGAAAAAATAAGGTGTAAATGATTAAAAAGAAAGAACATGAAAATTAAACTTCAAGCCAACACTACAGGATCTTCCCACCCATTCACCGGAATGATCGATATGCAGGGCTGTACATGCAGTTCTCAGCATACTCCACCAGATTTTCCGGCTGAGGGAGACGGGTAGCCAAACCTGCAAATCGAGATCATTTCATAAATGGAGTTTCAAGGGTGAATATGCAGAATTTCAGATACTGTGAATTCAGTGAAAAGAAACTCACCAAGCTCATAAGCTTTAGCAGCCACATTAGCGGCAATATGGGCTGAAATCTTTCTGATATTAGAGAATGGTGGGTATATCATTCCCTTGTCGAAGTTCTCCTGGGTTGCCTGTTTTGCCAAAGCTTCCGCTGTCCCAAGAAACAAACAGGGCATGGATTTAATGAGGATTTCATTAAAATGTATAAACAAAACCCAGTTAGATAGTTACTATAGAAGGTGCAGTCCACCAACTTCTAAGAATTTTGTTCCCTTCCACCAATCTCTACCAAGCCGGTTATATATATGAGATTAAGACAGCTAAAACCAAAGTTCAAACACCTATCTAAAGGATTTGGGTTGTCGGAACTTATTGAAATATGAATGAGGGGCCACCTATCATATTTTTCCTTCCTAAAAACAAAGAAGGAACAGGCTGAAGTTTCATGAAAATGGACCAATTATACCGGTCAAAAGTTCCCAACATCCTACCCCTTCTGGCGATTTTCTTCAATACAAAAATGAATTATTGTCTAAATTCCACCGAATTACTCCAGAAAAAGGGCAATATCAACAAAGAAAATCTTGACAAGTTTGTAGATTAGGAGGTACTGATATTTTCAAGACCCCAAAAAGCAACCGAAGCTGTTTCTATTGCAAATAAAAAAATCGACTCTTTCAGGTCCAAATAAAAAGGGAAAGGTGGATCCTTTTCAACTTTTTTTGCACTTACAGGCTGCCAAAAGCATGTCGTCATGCACACGGATTGCACCAGAGATGATCAAACCCAGACCGAATCCAGGGAAAATGTATGCATTATTTGACTGGATGAGAAAGAAAAATAGCAGCAAGGTCAGTCCCCAATGCATGATAAATATTTAAGAAAGACTTGAGAAATCTAGAGTTAAAACCTGTCCAGGCACAAAAACTTTCCCATTGTATTCGACAGGGTCAAATGGGCTTCCACTAGCAAAAATGGCACGACCCTGTAAGTAAAAAAAAAGAATGATATTAGAATCATAATTGATTATCTGAGTGGTCAAACATAAGCCCAGGATATGATGTAATGAGATATAGAAGCATCAGGCTTATTTTACCTCACTCCATGTATAAGCTTCTTCAGCTGTACATTCAGATTGTGAAGTCGGGTTGGAGAGAGCAAGAATGATGGGTTTCTGCAAGCCACACCCATTTAGTCATTTTCTTCTAGCTGGACATGCATCTCTTCCATTAATCAAACAGATGGAAAGACAAGAAATTACCTCATTGAAGGAGGCCATGGCCTCAACCACCTCCTTGGTAAATGTTCTGCCTACTCCTGAAGATCCAATCAACACTGTTGGCTTGATTGCCTGACAAAGCAAGACAAAAGGGTAAGGAGGCCAAGTTTGGGATCTATCTAATGTGCGCATGAGAGAGAAGATAGTAGAGGAGGGAATGAGGAGGTGTATCACACCTTAACAGCATCTACGAGATTTTTAATAGGCTCATGCTCATGAGCCCAGGGCTTCTTGAAATGTTGAAGTGAATCCATGCGGGAGCTAACAATCAATCCCTGCAAAATAATATGTGGTCATTTTAACTGATGCAAGGAATACAAGAGGCCACAAAGAAGAAAATACTTCATTTTGGAAGGAGCAGATTGAGTTTGTACTACCTTTGAGTCCACAAGCCAAATCTTCTTGCGGGTCTCTTCCAGTGGAGCTTGTGTCTGCACAGAGAAACAAGTATAAATCTCTTGTACATTTATACTCTACATTCAGCGCTTCCATAAAAAACAACAAAGACAGAAAAACGTAACATAAGGATGATAGTAGTAAGTTATTTACCTGTTTTGACATCTCAAGAGCTATGAGTTCTGCTATTCCAGTGCCAGCCTGCAATCACCAAAAGAAAGACATTGAAGCAGTCATGGAAAAGCAAAACAAACAACAAAAGAAAGCCCATTAAGAGAGGCTTCAAAATTGTACAAACACATTTACTAATTACGATTTCTAGAAACCCCCTAGTTCTCCTTGCCCTCTTCTTTCCTCTGGGGTTCTATTCACCCATTTACTTATTTTTACGATTCAATGATTTCTTTTAAATTTTGATTACAATTCCACCTCTTCTTTTTACTTGTTAGAAAACTAATCACAAAGAAGATTAGAATAAGGCGCTCACCTCTCCAGCACCAAGGAATAAAAATGTATGTTCAGCTAAGGTTCCCCCAACTAAATTTAGCGCTGAAATGAGCCCTGCAAGAACCACAGATGCCGTTCCCTGTAGTAAAGTAAATAACTCAGGTATTAGACGTGTTTTATCCGATAATTTCATAGATCAGACCACCTCAATCAATCACCTGAATATCATCATTGAAAACAAGATGAGTTGTACCATATCTTGCAAGCAGATCAAATGCGTTGTGGTTTGCAAAGTCCTCAAACTGTATAATGTGGTCTAAATGTTAGAAGCCTCAAGAATAAAGTACTTTACGAAATAATGAATTTAATGGAACAAACAGGCAATTTGAGGAAATAGTAACAACTAATGAATTGATGACTTTGCCCAAGGCCAACCAACAACTAACCTGAACAAGGACTTTCTCCCCATAGTTCTGCTTGACCGCACACATGAATTCATGTATAAGTTCAGCATATTCCTAGAATGGGGAAGAAAAAACCACTTCAGAATTCCAGAATATTACATAACTTATAAATATAAATTCTAAATGGTAGTTGAAAAATTGGCATTCAAGGCAAAAAGAAAAAGGCAAAAATAAAATTAAAGGTAAAAAGTACCTGCCCAGTTGCCCTCTTCTGCCGGAGCCCGATATAGAACTCATCATCCAATAATTTCTGATTGTTTGTTCCCACATCAATTGTAACTGGCAAGCACTGAAAATGATTTCATAGACCATTTTGTTATCAGTTACAACCAGAAAAAATCCATTGGTTGCACACCAAGTTAGAGAAACGATGGAATCGTTTTTTATGATGTGGAAACCCACTAACCCTGCTTCACAGGATGGGGAAATCATGGTAACATGACCTTTCCCCAAGAACCAAATATTGGGTAAGTCACAGAGCTCAAATTTGGGACGTCCCTCTCACAAAAGGGTGTACCTACCAGTTTGAGCTACCTATGGGTTCAAAATGATAGCATCATAAATTAGCTATTGAATGTAATTATGGCATGGTTTTTCTGGATCCTCTACATTTGTTTACTCCGGGACTTTCCAATCAAAAATCAGCATTCAGGTGCCATTATCAATGGTGTGCTCATACTTTATTGAAATGAAACCAAGTGAAAAACTAAACACCCTTAGAGTAGTGGTCCATATCCAAAAAGATGGATGACATTTCCCATGTACTGTGATGGCATGCAGGGAAGCACAAAGTAATACTAGTTGTAAGAAAACTTACGGCTGAGGGACGAACTCCTCCAAGTGCAGTATATAAAGACAGTTTCCCTACTGGTATCCCCATACCCTGATAACATTAAACAGATTGTCGTTATTGGCACAAAACCCGAGAGAGAGAGAGAGAGAGAGATCATTACAACTAATCCAATTCCAGAGCTGATTGGGAGATTCATGATTTACCATATTTATGTACAAGAATTCATAAAGCTCAAATCCAAATCATAATTCATTTACCTGGCAACCAAGATCCCCAAGCCCCAAAATTCGCTCCCCATCAGTGACAACAATAACTTGAATATTCTTCTCAGGCCAGTTCTTCAGTACCTCAAGAATCTTCCCCCTGGCAAAAGACTAATCATCAGTTTCAACACAAACTAAGAAAAATTCCAATTAACTACTAGAATGGGAACATAAAAATAATGCTCGATGAAACATACTTCTCATTCAGACTAATGAAAAGGCCCTGAGGACGCCTCAAGATGCCTCCATATTTTTGGCAAGCTTCACCAACCGTTGGGGTATAGACAACTGGGAGCAGCTCCTCGACATTATCCATGAGTAGCTTGTAGAACAGCTTTTCATTTCTTTCCTGTGTACCAGACAAATACCAAATCAAGATCTCTTTTGACCATATCATATTAAGCATAGTGATAAACTAGGTACACACAAATTATTTATTTCCAAGAACTACTTCAGGAATTAATTTGGAAAAATTCAGGAGCAAAAAGTAGGGGGAATGCTGATGGCAAACACAAAATGCAGCAGCAATAACCAAAATAACGATAATAGTGATAACTAGTTAACTAGTAAAGCTTTAATATTATAACACTTGTTGCATACAGTTGAAGCAAAAGACAAGCATATGATGGTTCCAACTAATAACTGAATAGCCAAAAATTCGAAAGAAGGCTACCTGAAGATCCATCATTGCCATGTACTTCTGCAACGGAACAGTATACTGGCGGATATTGGCCATCAACTTTTTTACCTGGTAAGTAGAGGCACAAAAGTTAGAAAAGCTTTGTCATATCGGCTAAACAAAAGAATAGAGAAAGAAACAGCAATAAGGATCTATAGCTGGAGCAATGCCATTTAGGACAACCTGAAGATCTTGAGAGACAACAGCTGGAGGGAGAAGGCCACGTAAATAATGGTGATCTCTCTCTTTTTCAGTGAAGGCAAGCCCTTTATTATGATGTGGATTCCGCAATAACGAATAACCGCTACAGGATAAGAAAGAAATTAATGAATAAGATACCAAAAGAATAAATAGTTGTCGGGAATCGTGACATTCAACGGTAATGTATCAAAAAGGTCACCATTTCTTAGCAAGAAGAACCAAGAGACCTAAAGAGAAAGTCTGATCACTAAGCCCGCTCGTATCAAAAAACGATAAATCACAACTTCATTGGAAAAAAATATTATGCAGAAAAAAAAAATTCTGAATAAGAATATTATACTCTTTGGCTAACAAGAGATTAGCTTATCCAACGGCATCAGCTGAAAAAGAATATATTTACTACCAATACAAAATTGAATCTTAATACAAGATCTGCATGAAGAAACACAAAAGGAAAAATGAAAAATTAAACCCTTGAGATCATTAAGATGTACTACATTCAATACAAAGACCAAAGTTCTTAGGCCAATATAACAAAACAAGACAAAACAATAAACAAACAAGAAAACCCGAGGATGAATTGAGTAGAGAACTTCAATCAAACAAATTGAAGAAGGATTACAGTTTACAACAACAAATAGGAATGAACTACTTGCAGGATATTATATTCATTTTTATAAAACAAAAAGTGGAATCAAGCTGAAAAAAAAAATCCAATAATACCCCACCAAAGATATAAGCATTTATTAAGAAATCAGATCCAAAAACTGCAAATATTTCATTTCAGATTTCAGACATATACAAGTTATAAACAATACTGAGAAATCAATAAGACAGAAATATAAAATTGTCAACCAAAATACTAGGAAAATATAATTCATGAATCAAAATGACAACATAGCAAGATGAACAATGGCAGGAATACTGTTCAAAAAAGAAAAGTTCAGATCCGACAGACACATACAAAATTTGATTACGTAAAGCAATGAACTTTGTCAAGGGAAGTTACAGCTAACGATCAGACAATAAATGACTGAATGGCATAAAGAATCAGAAAGAAACAAAAACATCAAAATAATCAAAACCCAGAGAGAAGGGCAAAAAGTGAAAAACAACAAGAAAGAGAGACGTGATTCAATCGCCATTGTTGATCAATCTGACCTAGCGACGGTTATAGTCCAAGGAGTAACAATCTGATCCTCTGTGGCGGCATCCTGGCCTTGAACATCCCGAGCCCCACCACTGACCGCGGATTTCGAATCCACCTCAAGCACCGTGTTACCATCCCTCAACTCCTTCAATGTACTCTCCATCACAGCGCTGACGTTTAGCTCCCCTGCTCTGCCGTTGGACCCCAAAGCCAACACTACCGGAGGTAGAACCTTCCTCTGAGACACGCTCCGAGAAATCCCGGAAAAGCCCGAGTTGCTCTGTCAAAACCCACAATCAATTCTCATTTCCACCTCAAATCACAACAAAAAAGCAAAGTTTTTTCACAGAAAGCAACCTCGTTTGCTCAAAACAGAAAAGACCCAGAAATGAACAACAAAAACAACTGCTTTTGCAAATTCAGAGAAGTAAGAACCATTAAACTGGAGATTTCCAAAACGGGTCGGGTTTATATTACCAGGAAACTACTGCTGTTCAACGAGATCATGGTGACAAGAGAGTTTTGCGCCCTTCCAACACTCAATTCAGGAAGAAAATGAGAGATGCAGAGAAACTGTAAGAGAGAGTCTTCAGGTCAAGCCCTCCTCGCTTTTCTACTGACTCTCCTTCTCTCTCTGCAGCTGTCGCTTATCTGAGCTAAGAGAAAGAGGGAGAGGTTGCAGACCCGGCAGCGAAAGAGGGAGTTTGGTGACCTCTTCTCTCTCTTATACACTTTCTCTCTCTATCCCTTTTTTCTGAAACTATGTGTTCTGCCCACATTTCCCAAACTGCCCTATACTTTTCGCACTTTCTCCCTCCACCCAATTTTCCCATCAATGCTCTCCCTAACGTCCACGTCATTGCCACCTCATCCCATCATTGCCACGTCACAATTAGCTAAATCTCTTTCCAGTCTTCCTAAAACCATGTTCTTTTATTTTCCAAATTGTGCTGTTTTTTTAATGAATTTAATCACTACTCTCCAACTAAAAATTTTACATTTATATCCATGTGAAATGGAATTTATTTATCTACTCATCTGTACAAGTGGCATTTCCTTTTCTTTTTTTAATAATGCTTTGAAGATAAGAAATTTTTTCTATTTTTATTTATTATTATTTTTAAATTTTTTTACTATAAATATGAATATAAATAAAAAAATTACTTCTATAAAAAAGTCAAAAAAAACAATATAGAATGAGACTTGAATGATGGGACACCCAAATTATGAGGCTTATTAGGGTGGTGGTTGTGATCTAAGCATGGTTGATAAGGACGTGTTTGGCCTCTAATGACGAAAGTGAGAAAATTGAGGGAGTTCAGGATGAGTAAAATCCATTTATTTGCAATTGGGTTTGTCTTTTTCCTTCACACTTTCATCAGATTCTCCATCACGAGATCTCATGGCTGTGATGTTGAGGTCATTCGCGTGGCGCCTTCTTCTTAAAAATTCATTGTCACAAAGAACCTCCTCCAAGATATTCGCCATCCTTCATAAGATGTTGGTTCATGTGGGTTTTGTTGGACTTCAAATTTCAATCACCATAAACCCTAAAATCATGCCTATTTTTCTCCATATTTTTATTAGTGTGTTTGAAAATATTTTCTCTAGACGTGTTTTTTAAAAAAAATTATCTATAAAGTGTTTTTTTTAAAAACTTATCTTTAAAATGTTTTTTTTTAAAACAATATAAATTATTTTTTAGATTTTTAAATATTTTTTAAAATTGGTCAATCATTTAATTTTTTTTTTGTCAAAAACATATTTTAAATTAAAAATATTTCCTAAAATTATTGTTAAATAACTTTTATTTTTAATGTTTATATTTTTATATTAATTTCACTTAAACTCTTAGGCTATATTTGGTTTTCAAAAAGTTTGAAGGAAAATGTAACAAAAAAAAATAGAAAGAAAAGGTCCAAAAAAAAAAAAAGAAAGGAAATAAAAGATATATTTAAAGTCAATAAATTGTTTTTATACATTATCTCAAACTTTTTTTACTTATTTAATTCTTTTATATAAATATTAAATAATTTAAAAATATACAAATTTCTTAATAATTTTAATTATATTTGACTTTTTTCGCATTTTTCTTGAAAAAATTATTTTTCTTAATATTCTTTTGTTTTTCCTAATATTTTTTGGGAATCAAACATACAATTAGAGTTTTGGTATCAATACATCTAATCATCATTGATTTTAATTTTTAGTTAATACTCTTATAATTTTATTTTGTTTATAAACCAATTTTAAACTTGAAATTAAAGAAAATGATAGATTATTTATTTATTTATTTATACAAGTGCTAATTGATTAACCTTAAAGTTAGATGCATCAATGCAAAATCATTAAAAAGTAAAATTTGATAATAACATCTAACTACAAAATAATAACGAAGAGCCACAAAAAATAGTTGGATGGATGTTGGAAGAGAAATGTAATTGAAAGTAAGTGATGGTGAGAAGATTAGGACCCATGCACATTGTTTTCTCCTTGATGGTAATAGGGACAATGGGCCATAATGGTATACCACCCACACTTTTTGAAGTCTTCTCCCACTGTATATGACCAGCCAACTGTTAGGCCAACATTTATATGGTGCCCACTATCCAACTTTGGTCCGCCCACCCACTTTGGCCAACAAGTAAAGGTGCTAAATAATTGTCATTTTTTGAAATAAATAAAAATATTAAAATAATTTTTAGTTAGTAATATCGAGCCTTGTATGAATAGGTACATGGGAAGTTAAAAGGTTTTTTTTTTTTTTTTTTTTAATTATAATAAGTGGTCATGGAATTATCATTGGTCATATTATTTACACCGAGGATATTCTTTGTAGCTTGGTTACATTTTTCATTTTTTTCTTATTATTAATATATTAATTTAGATTGAAAATTTTGCTTTCAATTAATCATCGTTTGTCTGAGTTGAATGCTCAATAATTATGTGCACCGAGGAATTGTCATTGGGGTAGGTAAGAAGATTTTAGTTTGAATTTAAGACGAAAAAATCATGTATTTAGATTCATATTTAGTCATAATTGCACTTAAAGGTGAGTAATAAATGATCAAAATGTATGAGAAATGAGAATGCTCAAGGGCCCAAGGGTGCTCAAGTGTCACCCTCAAAAGTGTTGTAGCACCCTCAACCAAGAAGGCCTTCAAGCACCTCTCAATTTTTTGTTGCAATAAAAAGATATTGTCTAATTTTCTAAAAAATGTTTTACACATCTTAAAAAACTAAGAGTTTTGGCATAAAAACAAAGTTGAAAAACTTATTTTGGACTAGTTTTAAACATCCTAAAAAGATATTTATTCTCCCCTAATCATTGACTCTTTGAATTGAGATTGGTTTAAAAAAACCTTTGAAGAGTAAAGATTTAAACACTCAAATATACTATCGAAGGTAATTTATTGAGATTTCTTTTTTTAGTGGATTTTTGCATAGATTTGCGATTTTTATGTATACAAATATTAAAGATAATCTTTATAGATAGATTATTAAATCTCAATTATATTGTAAAAAAAATTTAAATTTAAGATTTAAAATTTTGATATAAATTATGGATTATTTATTCATTTTCTTTATGTTGTTTGACAAATCAAAAATATATTTTAAATTATATTTTTCATACTTTTGATCATATTATTTTTACTTTTACTTATATTCTTATTGTCAAATAAGAGTTGATGAAAATTTTTCATATCATTACTAAAAGAATGGGTGTTTGGTAAAACTTATTACTTATAATTTAATGATTTAAGTTTATTTTAAATTAAATTATATTCAAATTATTGACTTAAAACTTATTACTTAATTTTTATTTTAAATATTACTGTTGTTTAATAAAATTAATTTTAAATCATCAAATTTACATATTTATCTTCATAAATTATAACTAAAGTAAAGGAAGTCGAGTAACAATGAATATAGTAAAGTAATAAAGGAAATTGTGAAATTAAGAGTCCGTTTGGTAGTAATTTTAGGAAGTGCTTTTAATATTTATAATAGTTGAAATTTTTTATTATTCAAGTGTTAAAAATGCTAGAAATACTTTCTAAAATCACTTCCAAACGCATTCTAATTATGGTAAATGAAGGTAAAAATATAGACTTAAGAATAAGTTAATTATTTTTTATTAATTATTTAAAATTATTTTTTACTTTAAGTTATATCATTAAGTTATTTTATCAAATATATTTAATTTACTTTAATGACTTAAATTAAATTATTAAATAACTTAAAACTATTAAATTAATTTACCAAACATCCACATGTTTTAATTCCCAAAAGATTAAACAAGCTATTCCAAGTTTGGACATTCATATTCTTTTAAGATATCATCCACCCTTTTGAAAAAACAATTAATTTATGTTGACAAATTGCCACCACCAATTTTGTATTAGATTAGACTTTCTTGGTCAGATGTGGTAACCTAAGAACCACAAAAGTAATACGCCTGCCATTGGAGAACTAGCGATGACTTATTTTTCTAATATTGCATGATGTGACCCTACGAATTTGCTTGTCTTTAAGCTTAGGTTTTCTTGGTAATGAAAGTTCCAATAGAAGGCCTTTTTTGAAAGTGATCATAAAGAATTGATGTGGCTTGCAAGAAACATAGAAGGAAGTTGCCTAGGGTTGGTAGCAATGCCATGACCATGCCTCAAAACAACAATGGGTGGTTGGAAAAGTTGGCCAATATTGTTTTTTCTATTATTAAAAAAAAAAAAAAGTTGTCCAAATCCATGTTCTGTGTTGTCCAAATCAAGGGTTCTTTATTTGGATGAATTTGTTGTCCTAATCAAGGGTTTGTTTTGTAATTATTTTTAAATTTTTTTTTGAAAAACAATTTTTACCGATTGTTTTGAAAAACAATTTTTGAAAACTGTGAAAACTGTTCTTTAATATTTTATAAAGTTAAAAATCTTTTTGAAATTCTAAATATTTTTAATATTTTTAAAAATATTTTTTATGTCTCGTGTTTTACTATTAGTCATTTTACATATTTACATAATTATTTTTTAAAACAACTCTCAAAAAATAAAATAAAATAATTAAAAGATGTTTTCTAAAAATACCATATTTTATGTTTTTTTTCTGTTCTTAAAAATAGAAAATAAAAAACGATTTTTAAGTTATTAAACGTGTCTTCTTATTTTTTTATTATAAAAAACAGAAAACTATTTTCGAAATATCAAATATGTCTTAAGTAATTGAATAAAAATATTAGAATTGAATCAAAATATAAATAAATAATATCAGTTATAATTAAAAGTAATTAAAAAAATTAATGTAACTTTATGCGGGTCCTTCAAATATGTCAATAATATAACTATGTAAAATGATTAATCCTCTAATTGCTTGATGACTTTCTTTGGATAAGTTAGTCATGTGCACGTGAAAAGGGGTGTGGAATTTACATTTTCCTGGGGTAGCCACGTGTTTTCACATCATTTTTTTTAAGTGGGAAATAATGTGATGGTAGACATCAGTCCACGTCACCACGTGTTACACCTCGCTAATGAAAATAATTTTTAATTTTTTAAATATTATTAAACAGAATTATCAAAATTCTTACTGAGATGGCAAAAATAAAAAAAATAATATATGTTAATAAGTATGATTTTTTTGCTTCAAAATCACTGGAATTTAAATAATTTTATTAATTTTAATTTTTTTAAATGAAATTACGTAACGTGAGGATGTGGCGTGGAAGCCAGCTAATTTTAATTAAGTTGAAATTGGTGCTTTGATGGATTCCACGCTTGCTTAAGATTAGGATTTTTATCTTCAAGTCTTGACGAAGTCCACGTATAGCGTACACGTTTCTGGTGTTTTTTTTTTTTTTAAAATTTCTTTTTTCTATTTTCTATTTATGTTTCACTTCATCACGACATTGACGAAGCCCAAATGTGAATGCCAATAGAATAAAATGAGAATAAACAACTAGGGTTATATTTTTTTATAATTTTATTTTTATTTTTGATTTTATGATTAAACTATTTAGAAAATTAATTTTTTGTTTTTAAATTTTGATAATAAAATTTTTAATAAGTCTGGAATAAATATCTTTTATTCCAGAATTTATTGAAAAGGAAAATAAAAAAGTGAAATTAAAGGTTCCTAATCCCAATAAGACCAAAGTATGTATAGCTCAATTGGTAACATCCAAAAGGAAAAGCTCACTAAAATTATTATTATCATTATTATTTACTTAGGGTAAAAAAAAAATGAAAAATAGAAGTAAAAGGTAAAATTAATAACTTTTTTTAAAATATATTTAGGGATAACATCGAAACAAAATTTAATAAGTTTTTTCAAGTACTTGTTCTACCCCTAACAAGACAAGTTTAAAATTTAAATAAATAAATCTAACACAAGTTTGAATTTTTTTTTAAAAAAATGGGAGTTTGGGTATTAACTTATTCTGCCTCGTCCCATTTTGATTATATATAAAATTTATTTTTAAAATAAAATTAATTTAATTTTTACTTTCTTACTTTTAATATATGAATGATAATAATAATAATAATAATAAAAATATTTTTTAATAAAATAAGTTATAAAAATCATAATATTTTAATTTTTATAAAATATATTTATTTTAATTTAATAAAAATTTAAAGAAAAATTTTATTTTATTTTTTAAAAAAAAGTTAAACAAGAAGGGATGGGGGTAGGTATGAGAATTTCTTACATCTATTTCATTCTATTTAATTTTTTTAATGAGACAAAGATAATAATTATTTAAAATAAATGAGACGGGTTTTGGATAGAGGTGATCCTTCCTGAACTCATCCTATTGACATCCCTAAATTTGATTTTTTAAGTTTAAAATTTAATTTTTTTTTTATCTAATTATAAATTACTTTCATGAGTTATTTTCATCAAAAATAAGAATTCAGTTACAGCCTTATAGGACATGTGATAAAATAACTTGAAATTTCAAAAATTAAAATTATTATACCCTCGTGGTAAGGGACACTTGGGCCGACAAATATTCTTTTTTATTTTTATTTTTTTTTGCCAATTTCATGTTTCTCTACCATGATTATTAATATAAAACTCAATCAATCAAACTTAAAAAGGAAAGATAACATATTCTATCATATATATATTTTTTGTTGGGAATAGTTGGATGCTTATCTTATATAATTTATCACATTTCATGTTCAATACGAGATTCAATAAATAATAAGACATATTATCCAATTTTAATTTATTTTTAATTTTTTATATCCAATCTATGCATACATATTAATCTTAAACTAAAATATAATTATTTTTTATTTTTATTATTTTTTCATATTACTTATTTTATAAAATAAAAATTTTTAATTAAAAAATCAAAACTGTGGTTAATAAAGAACTAAAAAAGGCTCCACCTACTCCGCATCCAAGCTTAGCCTGGACCCCATCTAGGTTGTCTCGGGTTGAAGGTCTGTTCGGCTCAAACCTAACTTGCATTAAAACCTAAAAAGGATCATAAAGACTGTACGTTTGAAGAAGAACGAAAATTACATATCAACCCTCAGGCCAACTTTTGAAATATTGGAACGGCCCAATCCGGTCCAAACCTCAACCAGGAGGGTCCAAATCCGACCCATTTGCATATCTCATATGTCACAAGGCCACCTTGGCAATCTCAAAAGTTCTATCCAATATATTCTCGCACGTGTATCTCGCCGTTTTAACCATTAGCTGTATGGTTCGTGGCGGACCAGCCTTGGGCCAAGCCTTTGTAAGGACGTGGGTGCAAATTGTCGGCAGCGGCCCAGTACGGGCCCACAAAAAGTGAAGTGATGAGATGTACTATTACATGAATAAAATTCCAAAATAATGGTTAAAAATAATAAGAATATGTTGTAAAATAAGTACAAATACAATGCAAATCAAAGTAGTAAAGAAATCAGAGAAGAAAGTTGAGAGAATGAAAAACAGAGATAATGAGAGAAAGTAAGAAATTTTTTTATTGCTTAGGGATACATATTACTGGGGATAAGAAACCATTTTATAGGTTTTTTAAATGACTTTCATTAATATTCCCATTAATGAATATTAATGAAACTTATAAATAATATTTAATTAACATTTATTATAATTAATGTGGTGACATTTATTACTTCAGTTATAACATTCCCCCTTGGATGTCCACCACATTGAAGAATATACTTCATTAAAACATTGCTAATAAAAAAACCCTATGGGAAAAACCTAGTGAATGAAAAGAGCGCAATATTCTTATAATTCTTTAAGTTGCTCTTGGCATGTTAGAACTACCTCGTTAAAAACTTTGTCAGTAAAACTCAATAGGACAAAACCTGGACGAAGGAAAAAAAGAGTACAATACACTAACACCATTTTACAAACATACTCTCCTTCATGTCAATATCCTTGAGTTGACGCATTCCAATTTTGTGTATTAACTTCTTGAATGTTGAGGTTGACAATGATTTTGTGAATAAATATGCTAGATTATCACTTGAGCGTATTTGTTGCACATCAATTTCACCACTCTTATAGGGTTCATGTGTATAAAAGAATTTTGGTAAAATGTGTTTAGTTCTATTTCCTTTAATATAACCCCCTGTTATTTGTGCAATGCATGCAACATTATCTTCAAATAATATTGTCGGGTTACCTTTGATAGAGGAGAGTCCACATGATTCCCGAATATGCTAGATCATAGATCTTAGCCATATACATTCACGATTTGCTTCATGAATTGCTAGTATTTCTGAATGATTTAATGATGTGACCACCATTGTTTGTTTGATAGATTTCCATGAAATAGCAGTACCATTGCAATTAAACACATACCCTGTTTGTGACCTACTTTTATGTGGATCTGAAAGATATCTTGCATCTGCATATCCAAGTAATTGTTACTTTGATTCATTTGAGTAAAATAAACCCTTATTAGTAGTTCTGCGAAGATAACGCAATATATGTTTGATACCATTCTAATGTCTTTGAGTTGGAGCGGAACTGTATCTTGTTAATAAATTGACGTGTACAATTGCTAATAAATTGACAGAAAAAAAAATGTTTGGACGTGTACAATTGGCAAGATATATAAGTGCACCAATAACATTAAGATATGGTACTTCAGGACCAAGTAACTCTTCATTTTTTTTTGTAAGGACGAAATGAGTCATTTTTCACATCAAGTGATCGGACAACCATTGGAGAACTTAAAAGATGCGCTTTATCCATATAAAAACGCTTCAAAACTTTCTTAATGTATGTTAATTGATGTACTAAAACTCTATTTGGAAAATGCTGGATCTGTAGGTCGAGACAAAATTTTGTTTTTCCAAGATCTTTTATCTCAAATTCATTTTTCAAGTAATTTGTTGTTCTTGTGAACTCTTCAGGAGTTCCAACAAGATTTAAGTCATCAACATACACTGCAATAATTGCAAATCTGGTTTCTGATTTCTTAATGAAGATACATGAGCATATAGGGTTATTCACATACCCTTCTTTTTGCAAGTATTCGCTAAGGCGATTGTACCACATGCGTCCAGATTGCTTTAATCCATACAAGGATTGTTGTAACTTGATTGAGTACATGTTACGAGGCTTTGTACTATTTGCTTCAGATAATTTAAATCCTTTAAGGATTTTCATGTATATATCATTATCCATGGATCCGTATAAATACGCTGTAATAACATCCATGAGACGCATATCCAGTCCTTTTGAGACTGCCAAACTAATTAAGAAACGAAATGTGACTGCATCCATGACGGGATAATATGTTTCCTCGTAGTCAATACCAGGTCTCTGCGATAAACCTTGTGCTACTAATCGTGTTTTATATCTTATGATCTCATTATTTTCATTGCGTTTTCGTACAAATACCCATTTGTACTCAACAGGCTTTACATCTTCAAGTGTTTGGATTACAGGTCCAAAAACTTCTCGTTTTGTTAATGAGTTTAACTCTGCCTGTATAACTTCTTTCCATTTTAGCTAATCATTTCTATGTCTACATTCTTCCATATTTTGTGGTTCGGGATTTTCATAATTTCTTATAATATCAGAGGCCACTTGGAAAGCAAAAATATTGTTAATAACAATATTATTTCGATCCCATTTTTCTCTCGTGTGTACATAACTTATTGAGATTTCGCAATTTTCAGGTACTTGTGCTTCTTCAGGGGCTTCTCATTCAATATGTGCCTCTTCAGGGTTTCTCGTTCAATATGTGCCTCTTTAGGGGCTTTCTACATTATTTATGCCTCTTCTAGGGCTATAGATTTATCGATTTTAAACTGATAAGTCATTTTGATGGCCTCTTCTAGAGTACCAAGTTTTTCTTGGGTTCTCATTTTCCGAGGTGTTACATCCTTTGAGTCGACAGGTCTACCACGCTTCAGACGTATCTTATATTCATTTGTTAACTGTCCTAAAGGGATATCAATCCGTGTTGGAGTATTTGCAGCCGGATATGTGACTTTATCACTTTCTTTGTATCAATGAATGCATCTGGTAATTGATTTGCAAGATTTTGCAAATGAATGATCCTTTGAACTTCTAATTCATATTGATTTGTACGAGAATCAAGATGGGTCATAGTTGATGTCTTCCAACTAATTTCTCGTCGTTCTTCAGGAATCGACTTTTCTCCCCCTAATGACGGGAAAACACTCTCATTAAAATGACAATCCGCAAAACGAGTTGTAAAAACATCGTCTGTCAAAGGTTCAAGATATCTTATGATAGATGGAGAATCAAAACCTACATAAATCCCAAGTCTTCATTGGGGACCCATTTTAGTATGTTGTGTAGGTGTAATTGGTACATATACTGCACAACCAAAGATTTGTAAGTGAAAGATATTTGGTTGTTTTTCAAGCACAAGTTGTGAAGGGGAGTATTCATGGTAAGTTGTAGGTTGAATACAGACTAAAGCTACAGCATGCATAATAGCATGTCCCTAGGCGGAAGTAGGTAATTTGGTTTTCATTAGTAATGGTTGAGCTATTAATTGGAGATGTTTTATAAAGGATTCTGCTAAACCATTTTGGGTATGAGTATGAGCAACAGGATGCTCAATATTTATCCCTACTAACATGTAATAGTCAATGAATGTTTAAGAAGTAAATTCGCCAGCATTATCAAGACGTATTGTCTTAATTGGATAATATGGAATTTGTGTTCGTAATCTGATTATTTGTGCAAGGAGTTTATCAAAGACAACGTTACGTGTAGAAAGGAGACAAACATGTGACCACCTAGTAGAAACATCTATTAAGATCATAAAATAACGGATTGGTCCACATGGTAGATGGATAGGCCCACATATGTCCCCATGTATTCTTTCTAAAAAACCGGTGACTCATATATGACTTTAGTAAAAGATGGTCTGACTATCAATTTACCTTGTGAGCAGGCAACACATGAATATTCATTGGGCAAAAGAATCTTTTGGTTCTTTAGTGGATGCCCATGTGAGTGTTCGATTATTTGACGCATCATTGAAAACCTTGGGTGACCTAGCCTGTCATGCCAAAGAACAAAAACTTTTGGGTTGTTGAACTTTTGGTTCATGACAACATATGATTCAATAAAATTTATAGTTGTATGATACAACCCAGAGGAGAATGCCAAGAGTTTTTCCATTATAAGCTTTTGGCCAGGTATAATGGAAATAATGTAAAGATATTCTACATTATCTTCATTCATAGTTTCAATATGATATCCATTTCTACGGATAACTTTAAAACTGAGCAAATTTCTTCTGGATTTGCTAAAATATAAAGCGTCATTTATATGAAATCTAGTTCCATTTGGCAACATTATGTTTGCTCTTCCAGAGCCTTCAACTAAGTTTGTAGTACTAGATATGGTACTTACATTAGCTTTTATTAATGCCAATTCGAGGAAATATCTTTTATCTCGAAGAATTGTGTGCGTGGTCGCACAGTCTGCGAAACATACATCATTCTCATTCATCTTGAGACCAAATAACACATGGATTTCAGACATAACTAAAAAAATAGGCATAATGTAAATAACAAAATAAAATTAGATGTAAATATAAGACATAATAATATATTATTTCATATATAAAGTAACATCAATCAATGTTAATTTTCTCATCATTTATCAAATGGTCTGTTTTTTCATTCGAACCTCCAAAAAAATTAATGTCATAGTAGGTTAGGTCCAATCCATCACTATCGGTAAAGTTCATATCTATCTCTTTTCCTTTTGCTTTTACTGATGCTTGGTAAAGGTCGGCCAAATGTTTGGGCGTACGACAAGTATGTGACCAATGTTCCTTCATACCACATCTATAACAATTATTCTCATGGTTCTTAGGAGGTTTATTTTGTAAATGCTTCCCATTTTCTTGTTTTACCTCAGTATTGTTCCACTTCTGGTGGTGCAATGAGGCTTTCATTTTTTGAGAATTATTACTATAAGAACCATAGTATCAGAGATTTCTTCTACGACCACGACCACGTCCTTGTCCTCATCCATGTCTACAAGTTTGAGACGATATTGCATTCACTTCAGGGAATGGTTAAGATCCAGTTGGACGAGACTGGTGATTTCTCATCAAAAACTCATTATTTTGTTTACCAACAAGAAAACATGATATTAATTTAGAATATTTTGTAAATCTACACTCTTGATATTGCTACTAGAGAAGCACATTCGAGGCATGAAACGTAGTAAAAGTTTTCTTTAACATGTCTTCTTCTGTGATTTTTTCTCCACACAGCTTTAATTGAGAGCTGATTTTGAAAAGTGCTGAATTGTATTCACTAACAGTTTTAAAATCTTGCAACCTTAGGTGCATCCAATCATATCGAGCTTTTGGGAGAATCACAGTTTTCTAGTGGTCATATCATTCCTTCAAATTACTCCATAGAGTAAAAGAGTCCTTTACCGTAAGGTACTCATTTTTTAAACCTTCATGGAGGTGATGGTGAAGGAAAATCAATGCTTTTGCATGATCCTACATGGATGCTTGATTTCCTTCTTTGATCGTAGGTCCAAGGTTCATTGCATCAAGATGTATTTCAGCATCAAAGATCCAAAATAGATAATTCTTTCCCGAAATGTCAAGTGCCACAAATTCGAATTTTGTGAGATTCGACATTGTCAAATAACTTCATATATATGACAAAACAATAGTATTAGAATCAATTATAATAACTTGTTATAACTTTGATTATAAACAAAATCAAATAATTTGTTTATAACTTTTAACAATATGTAACAAAATAAATAAACAATAATATAAATATGTAAAATTTTATTCTAAATAAAGAACTTCAAGTTTAAGATACGAGAATTATCTTTAGAGCAATTCGTGCTGATAACGTGTTGTAAAATAAGGACAAATATAATGCAAATCAAAGTAGTAGAGATGAAATATATCTTACTTTGATATATAATAGGGAAGAAGAAATCAGAAAAGAGAGTTGAGAAAGTTGAGAGAATAAAAAACAGAGAGAATGAGAGAAAGTAAGAAATTTCTTTCTTGCTTAGGGATACATATTACAGGGGATGAAAAACCTTTTTATAAGCTTTTCAAATGACTTCTATTAATATTCCTGTTAATGAATATTAATGGAAGTTATAAATAATATTTAATTAACATTTATTATAATTAATGTGGTGACATTCATTACTTCAGTTATAACAAAATCAAACCTTTTGTTTTGGGCCGGCCTTGATTTAGCAGGTCCTGTGCTAAGCCTAGAAAATCAGGCCTCTTATGGTAGGGAGAATGATGGCCACCTCGATTTGTCGCTTTCA